>JANAVB010040619.1:14358668-14423556 GCA_029216955.1 Iris pallida
TGATTCCAGTTATTACATTTCTGTTCATTACATGTTTCGTATATTAGTTTGTTAGAATCATGCTTGCTCCCGTCTTGATAGGATAACGTTGTAGGTATACTTTCTGAGGAGGAGTTGCTTTATGATTCTTATTATGGGCTTTATCTTACGAGGATGTACTTGCAGGGAAACTCGCCTAGTTTGTGTAGTTGCTCGGGGTTTCCCAGAGTAGTCATATTGTTAGACCATGTATTTTGTGACTGGACCTGTATCCAGCTTTGCATTATGGACTTGTACTTGGAACATATTTTTATACGAGACGACTTTTGTGTTTGGAACATTTCTGACTCTTATTACATATAGAACTGTTAGCACACTTTAGTCTTATCTTGTTATCTTTAGAACAGCTTACTACGTTTTATCCCAAGCGTAGGCTGGACATGACTCGGCCCGGCCCAACAATTTGGGTAGCGGATCGTGACATGTTTTAATGTTGGCCCATGCAGGTCCTCACCAAATTGTTTGGTTACGTTATTGTACCAAGCATGCATGCAATTAGGAACTTAAGGTAACTATGCAACACTAAGAATGATGCTTAGAACACCTAGAGAATTACTAGGATTGCAACATAGGAAACCATCACATCATATGCTCGTTATTACAATTAGATTTTCTTGTTTATGATTTTTTACTTTAAAGAGTCCTTATAAGTTCTTTTATTTATTAGATGGTGCTCACCCGCTCATTCCAGTATACCACACGTGAAAATGGCACACTTCCTATCCAGTCGGTTGACCAGTTGACCGATGCACCTGCACCTCCACATACCTTACTTCCCCACTCCACAAATCTACCAACCTATGCCTCCACCACCTTCCACATCACAGTCCCAGTAGGACCCGATACTCCTATTACCACCTATTACTATACCGTCCAGGCTTTCATCACACTCGACGGGAACCAACTGCTCACTCTGATCCAGGGGTTTCTAACAACCCATCAAGAGCAACCACTTTACTCCGCCAGAGCATGGAACGTTATGAGGAACGTACCGTGGTCCCACCCCTGTAGAGCCACGGCAGAGAGCGAAGACAATTAAGGACTTCATGGGTCTGAACACCAAGGAGTTCTTAGGGACTAAGGGCATCGTAGTAGCAGATGACTGGCTAGACTCGGTAGAGAGAAAGCTCCTTGGAGCTAGGTTGTCGGGTGACCTCCAAGTCGAGGAAGCAGGATTTCTGCTGATAGACTTGGCAGGAGTTTGGTTCCGGAATGAGCCGCTATTCGTGAGAGGAAAGGCCACTTAGGATCAAGACCCAGTTCAAGAAGAAATTCTTCTCGACCACTGCTAAGGTAGCCATGGGGCAACGATTCTAGAACATCCAGCAGGGGAACCGTTCTGTTGACGAATATGCAGCAGAGTTTAGTCGTTTGAGCCGTTTCGCTCCTAGTCTGGTTGCAGACCCAGAGGAGATGACGCGTAGGTTTTGCCATGGTCTAGTTCCAGACATTGGCATTCTTATAGTGGCAAACGGTACGACTGACTACTACCAGAGCCTAGAGTTGGCCTGGAGCATAGAGGAGCGTCTTCTGTCTTGCAAGAGGTCGGCTTCTGTACACCTCGAGGGACCGTCCAAGCGTCAGGCTTTCCAGCCGAGAGCACTGACGCCGCACCAGCAGACATACCGTCCTCCCACACCATATCATCCAACCCCGTCAGTTAGAGCCCCGGGACCCCGGCAGCAGAAGGAAGGTGTGTGTTCTTTCTGTAGAAGGCCAGGCCACGATGCTTCCATCTGTAGAAAGAAGTTGGGGGCAGTATTTAGCTTGTGAATCTATCACCCATTAGCTTCGGGACTGCCCAGTAGCCAGGGTACCTGTAACGACCATGGTTCGTATTACGTATTTTGGTATACGTATGCGTATATTGCATGTTTCCTAGCATAGTTTATTCTGGTAATTCTTTGTTTGGTTCGGCCCGGCTTGCCTTGGCTGGCTTGATTCGGCTTGGTTTTGCATAGGTTCGGTTTTGCTTGGTTTTGAGTAAACCAAACCACTCCCACCTACCACCCCTTCCTTCTTTAACAGCCGCCCAACACTCTTTCTCCTTATTACTTCTTCCCCATTACTCCTTCTTCACACCATTACTCTCCCCACCTACCAGACAGAGGTTTAGGCAAGTGCAACTTGCTTCATGAAGGAACTCAAGTTTTATTGTTCCATTTTCTTCTCCACAAGATTCTAAGCCACTTTAGTACTTAGCATTTTCAAATTTCATGGCTCCTTTCATGAAGATCTAAGTTTCTAGCATTTTGATCCTCTTAGTTTAGATCTACTAAAATGGCTTGCTTTCAAAACTAAGAGTTCCTTGTAGTAGGTATTCTAATTGTTTGCAAGATTGGTTTTGGGATGGCCGGATTCTACCAAGTCCTGGCCGAGATGGAGTTCCTCGAGTTTCTGAGCCTTTACGCACGTTTGTCTTGGCCATGGGAAGAAGATGAAGCTTTTATGCCCATGTTTTACGTATTAGCATAGTGCTTAGTTTTATGCCCATGTTTTACGTGACAGCGTATTATTCAGCCTTTTACGCACATGCAATCGCATGCCAGCGTACTTCAATTTTATTCTGAGTCCCTATGAATTTTATGCTCGGAATTCTCCCGCTCGTATAAAATTCTGCTCGCGTAAATCATGCTCGTGTAAATCGCTGGCCCGAGCAGACTCTTGCGTGCGTAAAAGTCTGGCTCGAGTACTTCACTAGCGCAGAGTTTCGCTCGGGAGTTCGCATACGTAAAATCTTACGCACGTATAATCTCGCTTGCGTACAACCCGACTAGCGTAAAACACCACCCGTGCACCCTTGCTCGTGCTCGCGTAGAGCCGCTTTACGCTTAAGGACCTTGGCCTAGCGTAATGGCGCACTCGCGTAGAGCCTTGAGCCCCTTGCGTACTCGGTTGACTTTATGCCTTGCACTATTCATGAATTGACAAATCACGGATGGATTGATATGTCCGAGCTAATAATGGCATGGAATGGCTTAGCAAGTACTTGATATGACATGACATGATGAGATATGGCAAGTACACACCATGGTGACATTAAAAGCTGTTGCGACGGCTTATAAAACATGACTATAATGGATTACCTGGACACCGTGGATGATTGTGTTTGTACAAATAACCAGTACTGTCTTGCATCATGTCTAGGATGGGGATTCCTGGGTACCACGGTCAGGGATACCTACTGCAATTTACTAAGGCTAATAAACTAGAATAATTCAGTAGTCATGGAGAGATTTTCCAGCTATAGGCAATCCCGTTATCTGGGCGCACCAAGTGGACTTGTAGACTTCCGACGAGTAGGGCACATTTCCAGCACCAGTCACGTGATGCATCCTTCGTAAATGGACATTCGACCTAGATAACCTGGATGGTCTGCAGGGCTTATGGCTGCTGGGATAATCTCATTGTATCTTGCTAGTAACTAGGCTTGTGCTAACCCTAGCTAGTTAAAGTATCAAGCCGTACTCATTGCTTGGCGTGATTGATTGAATGGAATTTAGCCCAGCTTAGTCTTGTCCTGATCCTGTACAAGATTGTAACATGACCTGATTTTCTATGCCTTACTTGTCGGTAAATAATGAGATACCAAGTTCTGTTCAGATGAAGAGTTGTAACCCCGGTCCTTGTTTGGTTTAAGGGTTGTAACTTAGCTATCTGAATAGTCCTATGGTTATCTTACCATATATCGTCCTGATTATTTATGCTTGCCTTAACAATAAAATTAGGGGTAAGGCTCTGTTCAGGCGAAGGGTTACAACTCCGATCCTTATTTGGTTTAAGGGTTGCAACCTGGCTCCCGGAGCAGTTCTTTATCCTCTCTTCGTTTATTGTCTTATTTCACCGTATGTCAAGACTAATCATGTTTTACCTTACCAGCAGTATTTGGGGCGGATTTTTATTCAGGTGAAAGGTTGCTACCCGGTCCTTGTTTGGTTTAAGGGTTGTGACCTGGCTACTTGAATGGTTTTCTCGTGCTCGATTTATTATTGTTGTCCCTGTTATTATCAGTAGCTTTATAATTATCTTTGATATTCATTTATGATATGCTGGTTTTAGCTCCTAAGTGAAGCCTCTTTTGTGGCACTTACTCTTTCTGGGGTCTGACCTAGCTGGTTTTGTATGGCCAGATTTTGGAGTAGCTCCAGAGGATCTACCTACCCTCCAGCCAGATAGTGACCACCAGGCGTAACCCTGGCAACGAGTGGGTTTCTTTTGTTCTCTCACTCTATTGTAAAAATATTCTTTTGAGGCGTTTAGCCAACGAGCACGTGTTAGCTCGATTGTACCTTTATTTACTGTCTGCCTACGGGCTGTAGCATGATTGACAAATCCTAGGGTTGATCATGTATGACTGAAACTCTTGCTAGTCTTGACATTTTGTATGACTAGCTTCATGATCATCCAAATATGTAATGTATGGGACGCCTTACTATTATATATTTGGGGCTCTGATATCTTGTAATTGTTATTACTTGCTTGAGATTGAGACAATAGGCTTGTTCATGACCTTAAGTGACTGATGGCTTGTAGATAAACCCTCATGTATCTAGACAGCTGTGACCGTATAGCGAGGTAGGTTTCACTTCAATATACGTAGCTGGCTATGTTCGCCCCCACTCTCCAGTATTCTGGTTCTGGGGCGTTACAATACCAGGTATCGGACCACCATCTAGAGGACCGTCGCTGCCGACTCAGCAGCAGTGGTTTGGGCAACATCTACAGTAGCAGAAGGGGCCCCAGGGGAAGGCTTATAGCCTAGCTCTTGAGGCAGAACCGGAGCAGGTTTTAGAGCCAGACTATTTAGCCGACGTCATCACAGGTCATGTTTATTTGCTTACTTTTCTAGCTCTATGCTTGTTTGATTCTGGTGCATCTTATAGCTTCCTGTCATTAGAGTCTTTGCATAAACACCACTTAGTAGCTACACCTACAGAGGAGATGAGTAGAGTAATGACAAGAGGCGGACCAGTGCCCATTAGAGCTATCTATAGATGCTCTATTACTAGCTGGAAGAGAGTTTAGGGGATGATTCTTTGTCATGCCACTCCCCGGATATGATATCATATTGGAGATGGACTGGCTTAGCTATGCTCACGCAGCTATAGACTGTCATGAGGGTAGTATTCTGTTCAGTCCTCCAGGCATGGCACCATTCAGTGTCAGGAGGACAAGGCCGGAGATCAGCCTAGAGCCGAACTGTTGTACGACAGTTGGGGAGTTAGCACCGCCACACCCTATTATTAGAGAGTTTATAGATGTATTCCCAGAGGATGTTCTAGGACTTCCGCCTGACAGAGATGTGGAGTTCACTATAGATTTAGTACCGGGTTCATCACCAGTATCCCGGGCTTGCTATAGAGTGAACCCCAAGGAGGCTATAGAGATGAAGGAGCAGATCGATGACCTGTTGAAAAGGGTTTCATTCGATCTTGCTTCTCCGTGGGGAGCGTCAGTGCTCTTTGTGCCTAAGATGGTACAGTCCGGTGTATTGACTACCGGGCATTGAATACCATCACCATTAAGAACAAATATCCTCTACCCAGGATAGATAATTTGTTCGACCAGTTGAGTGGGGCGAAGGTATTTTCCAGGATAGATTTGAGATCCAGTTACCACCAGGTAAAAGTCAGGGTTGCAGACATCCAGAAGACGGCGTTCAACACGAAGCACGGGCAGTACGAGTTTTTGGTGATGCCATTTGGTCTCATAAATACGCCAGCTGTCTTTATGAACTTGATGAATTAGACATTTCACCAGTATCTGGATAAGTTCGTCATAGTATTTATCGACGACATCCTGATATATACTCGAAGACGTCGAAGGAGCACGCAGAGCACTTGCGGACAGTTTTGGGGATTCTGAGGCAGGAGAGGTTGTATACCAAATTATCGAAGTACGAGTTCTTTTTGGACCGAGCGGAGTTTCTCGGTCAAGTAGTTACTGGAGAGGGGTTCTCGGTGGATCCCAAGAAGATTGCTGCCGTTGAGATATGGAAGGCTCCGACGTCAGTTTCAGAGATCAGGAGCTTTTTGGGTTTAGCAGGCTATTATAGGAAGTTCGTCCAGGACTTTGCTAGGATAGCTGAACCCATGATAAAATTGACGCAGAAGGATGCAGAGTACATCTGGTCAAATGACTGACAGCATTTGAGGAGCTGAAGAGGAGGCTGACGACCGCTCCAGTTCTGACATTACCTTCAGGGTCTGGAGGTTTCACCATATACAACGATGCTTCGGGAAAGGGACTAGGATGTGTCCTACAGCATGGAAAAGTGATTGCTTATGCATCTAGATATTACGGACTCATGAGCGGAACTATCCTACGCAAGACCTAGAGTTGGCTGCGGTGATCTTACACTCAAGTTGTAGAAATACTACTTATATGGAGAGCGAGTGGAAATCTTTACTGACCACAAGAGCTTGAAGTATGTGTTTACGCAGAAAGAGCTGAACATGAGGCAAAGACGTTGGTTGGAGTTGATGAAGGACTTCGACATCGATTTACAGTATCACCCCCGGGAAGCCAAATATGGTGGCGGAGGCGCTGAACAGGCATCCGATGGCATGGTATCTGATGATAGATCGACATTTGCAGAAATCTCTGGAGAAGCTCGGTATAGAGATAATCCGGCCAGGATCAGTGATACAGATGATGGCGCTTGATATTCAGTTAGGTTTGATGGAGCAGATCAAGGAGGCACAGTCTACAGATGAGAGCCTTCGTAGACTTCGAGTCCAGGCTTTAGCTGGATTGCTAGATGACTTCACCGTAGCAGAGGATGGATCCTTGAGGCATGGCAGCCGATTGTGCGTGCCGAAGGGAGAGCTGATAGAGACAGTCATAGGAGGCGCACAGATTGCGATATTCTATTCACCTTGGTGCCAACAAGATATACCGTGACTTGTGTGAATATCTTTGGTGGCACGGGATGAAGAGAGATATATCACGTTTTATTTCGAGATGCCTAGTTTGCCAGCAGGTCAAGGTGGAGCGTCAGAGGCCAGCTGGTCTATTGCAGCCGTTACCCATTTCTGAGTGGAAGTGGGAACACATTACGATGGACTTTGTCTCAGGGCTTCCTCGTTTCTAAGGAGGGAAGGATGCCATTTGGGTCATCATTGGCAGGCTGACGAAGTATGCGCACTTCATACCCTTCAAGGTGGGGCTCTCCACCGAGAAGTTGGCGAAGCTATACATGCAGCAAATAGTTCATTTACATGGAGTACCAGTAAGCATCGTGTGACCAAGACAACAGATTCATGTCCCACTACTGGAGGAGCTTGCAGAAAGAGTTGGGCAGTCGACTCAAGTTCAGTACAGCGTACCACCAGCAGACAGATTGACAGTCCGAGAGGACGATACAGACACTAGAGGATATGCTGAGGACTTGTGTGCTGGATTTTGGCAGATCATGGGAGAGCCATCTACACTTGGTAGAGTTTTCATACAACAACAGCTACCAAGCCAGCATCGATATGTCTCATTTCGAGGCACTATATGGACGACGATGCCGTACACCGCTCTTTTAGGACGATGTTAGGGATAGAGTTATGCTTGGGCCAGAGATGATCACGATGGAGCAGAGAAGGTCGGGATGATCAGAGACAGGCTTAGAGTCGCTCAGGACAGGCAGAAATACTGGGTCGATGTTAGTCGCAGACCGATGGAGTTCGCCGACGGAGATATGGTACTGGTAAAGATATGACCTATAGAGGGACGATCCAATTCGGACGAGGAGGCAAGTTGAGCCCCAGATACATCAGGCCGTTCGAGATACTTGGCAGGATCGGAGAGACAGCTTACAGGGTTGCACTTCCACCCAACCTAGCAGGAGTACACGATGTTTTTTATGTGTCTCAGCTGAGGAGATACATTCCGGACCCCAGCCATGTGCTAGATCATTCAGAGTTGGAGATCGGACGAGTCTTGCAGTTACTGAGCAGCCAGTGGAGATATTGGACAGGGGGAGAAGAGGCTGAGGAACAAAGTCATACCCTTAGTCCGAGTAGCTTGGAGCCGACACCCTCCGGGGGAATCTACTTGGAAAAGGGAGTCAGACATGAGGGAGAGATATCCTTACTTGTTCGACCCAAGCCGCGAGGGAACCACCCGTTCCCGCTTGATACCCTAGAGGTTAGTCTTAATAATAGCTTTAGTCATTTGTTTGCATTGCTTACTATGTTAGAATGTTTGTAGAGTCTTCTATCCTTGTGATTTCGAGGACGAAATTTTTTAAGGAGGGAAGATTTGTAAGCCCCTAGACTTTAAAATAATATTTTATAATTTTAAAATAGTATTTTTATCTTTAAATGAGTTATTATAATTATTTGAAATTTTCTAGAAATTTTAATAATTTTTAAATAAATTTTATAGCTTAAAAAATTAATTTTAATTTGTTGATTTGTTTTAATAGTTATTTGCAATTTAATGATTTGTTTTAATTTTGGTTTGCAAATTATATTTGCAAACCGATAGGTGTGGGGTTAATTGCAAACCCTAAACTTTGGGGGCCTTGCTGCAAAACTACCCATTACTCCCCCCACGATCTTTCTCTCTCCTCTCTTCCACGACCGACGACCGGGCTGACCACCGCCCCGAAGACTCGGCCGACCTAACCCCCATTTCCACCGCTATAACCACCCAATAAATACCCCCCCGACCCAAACCCTAACCCTAATATATTTCTGACCACCACAGCCTAGCCTAGCCGCCGCCTTCACTTTTTCTTCTCCTGCCACTTCGCCGAACCCTAGATTTGGCCTAGCCACCACCACCGTCCACTTTCCGACGAACAACCACCCATCCAGTTTGCCTCAACGAGACGAACTCCCCTCTATTTCCTTCTACCGCCCCGATGACTCCTTCGCCCTACAACAGCCCCGCTCTTCGACTCGAAGTCAGACACGTACGTGTCACCTCGCTTCTTCTTCTCTATTTCATCTCGTCTTCACATATGTGATTCGCCGAGTGTCGACGAGTCTAGTGGTAAGTTTGGACACGGCTAGTTCAAGTCGCGTGTGTCGTGCACGACCAGGACACAGGATTCGACTCTTCTTGTGTCCTTAACTGTCAGGACACGAAGTATATGTTATTGGGTTTAAAACCCATTAACCAAAACCATAATAAAATTAACCAAAACCCTATCCCTAACAGCTAACCCGAGCTGACCCCCTGGCCAGCCCGAGCGTGTTAAACTCCTCCCCCCCCCCGTTCCCTGCCGAGTTCGAGCCCTGCTTTGTTTTCTTTTTTGTTTTTGTTTTGTTTTTAATTTATTTGTTTATAATTTATTTGTTTATATATTATATATATATTATATATATATTATATTATATATATATCTATATAATATATATATAATATTATATTATTTATGTATATATATTATATATATACTGTTATATATATAATACTGTATTTATATATATAATATAAATATATTAATTTATATTTTTATATATATATTATATTTATATATATATATATATAATATATATTAATATATATATATATATATAATAAATATCTATATATATATAAATTATATATATATATATAATATATAATATAGATTATATATATATATATATATATATATATATATATATATATATATATTATATAATTGTTTTTGTTGTATAAATATGTATATATTTCAAATTCAACTTGTACAAATATTATGTACAAATTCACAAGTTATTTTATAGGTAATTTTATGACTTGTATATTTTATCACTTTAAAATATTATTTAAAATACTTAATTACTGTGTTTTATTAATCATGGCCATTTGGTGTCCAAACCTAGCATGGGTTTTTGGCCCAAATGTGTCTAAACATTCAGAGTCTGTACAAGTCATATGGACTTGATTCATGGCTTTGGGTCCCGTATCTGGACTTTATTCAATTTCGATACGTGGACAAAATAGTAAATAATTATTTTCCAGAAATTGTTACTTGCTTTTTGAATTTGATATATATTTTAATTGATTTAAAATCTGAGAAGAATTGTATTTAAATACTATGTTAATTTAGATAATTTAATATAACTTTTCAGCATTTAAAATAATTTTGGTATTTTATAAAAATAGAAAAATAGAACTCATTTTTAGGATACCTATGTTTGCTGATTTTTAATAAATATCTATGAGGGATTATAAATTCCAAAAAATTAGTATAAATTTCTATAATTATAAGGATCATTATGGTACTTACTGTATGTAAATTTGAGCTTTTTTTCTATCTCAAAAATTGTTGGAACACAGTGTACAGTTTTGATTTATTTATTAATAGTTACGACTTACAATAATTTGTGTTGTTTTGAGTTATTATAGTATTGGGACCTCGTCCTACACTAATGTAAAGGCACTAGAAAGTTAGATTGGGTATTGTGTTACCCCACATTGGTCTCCTAGCTAAAGTCATCATTTGGCTAGTGTCCAGTCAGAAGTCGTGTCACACAACTAGTGTCTTATGTTAACTTAGTATGAACTAAGTTTATGTTTATTTCTACAGTGACGAGTCACCAGGCATCTATAGCATTCTATCACAACCTTGCTTTGCTAAAGGCAAGTACCTCTACAAACTTTTACATACTGTTCTTAATGAACTGTGATCCAACCATGTTAAATGCTGATTCTTGGGGTAGCAAGTTAAAATCTTCACATGTTACATTATTTGTAGTAACCTACCTGCTTATACTGCTCTTAATATCCACCATGCTTTATACTATTCTCGTTTCACTCACATGTTATAAGACGGGTAATGGGGAACTGTTAGTAGAGTACGTGATCATGCCCCCTTCTCCGTATGTATTTACCGAGCATTGTTACATTCTATATTAACTTTGTCGTATGTTCTGGTCCCGCGTTTGAGTATGGATATACTCTGATGCGTTATGTGTACTTATGTACACATTAGAAAATGATATGTGACACTGCACATCCTATTATACCTATGACCAATCACGTACATGCTACAGTTTTAAAACTTTAAAACAAACGTGATGCCATGATAGATTATGATATGCCAATGATTCCAGTTTTATTACATTTTTGTCTACATGTTTCGTATATTAGTTTGTTAGAATCAGTGCTTGCTTCCGTCCTGACCAGATAACGTTGTAGGTATACTTTCTGAGGAGGAGTTGCTTTATGATTCCTATTATGGAGTTGCTGACAAGGACCCGGCTTTAATTACGAGGATGTACCTGCGGGGAAACTCGCCTAGTTTGCGTAGTTGCTCGGGGTTTTCGAGAGTAGTCATATTGTTAGACTATGTATTTTGTGACTGGACCTGTATCCAGCTTTGCATTATGGACTTGTACTTGGAACATATTTTATACGAGGCGACTTTTGTGTTTGGAACATTCTGACTCTTATTACATATAGAACTGTTAGCACATTTTAGTCTTATCTTGTTATCTTTAGAACAGCTTACTACGTTTTATATCCAAGCGTAGGCTGAACATGACTCGGCCCGGCCCAACAATTTGGATAGCGAATCGTGCATACTATTCGTCAACTCCTCTCCAGCATCAGCGTTATTGATTCTGGTGCAATCGCATTCATTCATGTCTGCACGATTCGCGACACGGATAGGACTGGAGCCGAGTCATATCAGTAAGGCTCAATATACTTACTGGTAACGGTCTTGTGGGAGTAGATAGTATTTTTCTGTGTCGGATCGTGGTTAGCGTAGAGAGTTTCCCGCTAGATTGATAGAGTTCCCGATGGCGATTGTGATGTGGTCTTAGAGATGGATTGGTTAGGAACAGTATGCTAGGATAGACTGCCATGTTGGCAAGATTGTTTTTAGCATTCCAAGCGAGCCAGAATTTTCCTTTTTCCTAGGCGAAGTTGAACCTTCTCCTCTAGTATTGCGGATGGCAGTAGCAGCAGTACAGTTATCTCAGATAGTAGAAAAGTTTCCCGATATTTTTCCCGAGGAGCTTCAGGAATGCTGCCAGAGCGAGAGATCGAGTTTGCTATCGACTTGATCCCAGGGACAGCCCAGTGTCGGAGAGAGTCTACTGATGGCGCCGTCAGAGTTAGAGATATTGTACAAGATGATTGAGCTCAGGGCCAAGAGATCATTCGTACAAGTGGATGGCCTTGGGGAGCCCCGATGCTTCTTGTGAAAAAGAAGGATGGTACGTCCAGATTATGTGTAGTTATACCTTGAACTCAGTGACAATCAAAACAGATACCCTCTTCCGAGGATAGATGACTTATTTGATCAACTCAAGGGCAGCAGTATTCTCGAAGATTGACTTAAGGTCAAGACACCTTCAAATCAGAGTCAGAGAGTAGGACATCCCAAAGACGGCTTTCAGATCTAGATATGGGCATTGGGAGTTCCTTGTTATGCCATTTGGAGCAACCAATGCGCCAGCTGTATTCATGGACCTCATAAATCGTATTTTCATGCCATACTTGGATCAGTTCATGATTGTGTTTATAGATGATATCCTGGTCTACAGCAAGAGTAAAGCGGAGCATGAGCATCACCTCAGAATTGTCCTTCCGATTTTTAGAGAGCACCAGTTGTACGTGATGTTCAGTAAATACGAGTTCTGGCTCGATCGCATTACATACTTGGGTCATATTATCACCAAAAGAGGAGTAGAAGTGGATCCCCAGAAGATCGTAGCCATTGAGACGTGGCTAGTACCTAGCACAGTTACAGAAGTTCGTAGTTTTCTTGGCTTGGCCGACTACTACCGACGATTTATTTCAGACTTTGTTCGAATTTCAGTGCCTGTGACCCAGTTGACCCGCAAGGATGTGCAGTTTGCTTGGACAACAGAATATCAGGAATCTTTTGAGAAGTTGAAGCGAGGTTTGATGACGGTACCCATTCTCACGCTTCCAGATGGGACCGGAGGATTTTCAGTATATTGTGATGCTTCAGGCAGAGGTTTAAGATGTGTTTTAATGCAGCATGGGAAGGTAATAGTTTATGCGTCACGTCAACTTCATGATCATGAGAGGAATTACCCAACCCATGACTTGGAGTTGGCAGCAGTAGTGTTTGCACTTAAGCTTTGGAGACATTATTTGTACGGAGATAGGGTAGAGATTTTTACCGACCACAAGAGCTTGAAGTAGTGTTTACCCAGAAGTATCTTAACATGTGCCAGAGAAGTTGGCTAGAGCTACTTGTGGATTATGACATCAATCTGCAGTATCATCCTGAGAAGGCCAACGTTGTTGCAGATGCATTGAGCAGGAGAGCTGGAGTTTATTTTCTAACAGCGCAACCAGAGTTATTATTAGATCTTCAGAAGATGGGTATAGAAGTTGTCTTTCGTACCAATGTGGCATTGATGGCCAGTATGCAAATTCAGTCCAGTATAGTTGAGAGGATCAGGTTAGCTCAGTCAACAGATTCCAAGCTTCAGCGACTCAGAGCAGATTGTGTAGCAGGACGAAGACCAAAGTTATGTATCCATGAGGATGGTACACTTCGGCATGGAAAGCATCTTTGTGTACCCAGTGGAGATATCAGACAGGAGATCATGGCAAAAGCTCACAGTTTCCAATATTCCATTCATTCTGGTGGTACGAAGATGTACCGTGATATCCGTCAGCACTTTTGGGGGAATAGAATGAAAAGGAAGATAGCCCGGTTTGTCTCCCGGTGTCTGGTTTGCCAACAAGTTAAAGCTGAGCATCAGAGACTGGCTGGACTTCTTCAGCCCTTGCCGATTCCAGAGTGGAAGTGCGAGCATATCACCATAGATTTTGTGATTGGATTACCTAGGTCCCCGGCCGGTAGAGATGCTATTTAGGTTATTATAGACAGGCTCACGAAGGTGGCACACTTTCTTCCGTTCAGAGTTGGTTAGTCGACGGCTCTGCTAGCAAAGATGTATCTCAGGCAGATTATCAGATTTCACGGTGTTTCAGTCAGTATCACCTTGGACAGAGATTCAAGATTTACGTCGCACTTTTGGCACAGTCTGCAAGAGAGTTTGGGAACTCACCTCCAGTTCAGCTCAGCTTATCATCCGCAGACAGATGGTCAGTCAGAACGTACCATACGAATTTTGGAAGATATGTTGAGATCTTGTACACTCTACTTCAGTGGTTTGTGGGAAGATCGCCTACACCTGGTGGAGTTTTCGTATAATAACAGCTTCCATGCAAGTATCCAGATGGCACCGTTCGAGGCACTGTATGGTAGGAAGTACAGATCTCCGCTAGCATGGAATGATGTTGGAGAGAGAGGCAAATGCTTGGTCCCGAGATGATTACTCAGACAGTTGAGGTGGTCAGACAAGTCAGAGATCATCTTCGAGTCGCACAAGATCGCCAGCGCCATTGGACCGATTCTCATCGACGCCCCCTTAAATTTTTTGTCGGCGACCATATATTCCTTAGGATCTCGTCTAACCGTGGCTTCATTCGTTTTGGCGTATGGGAAAAGCTCAGTCCTAGGTATATAGGACCGTTTGATATTCTGGAGCGAGTAGGAGATGTGTCCTATCGTCTCGCTCTTCCGTCGTCGTTACGTGAGGTACATGATGTCTTCCATATATCCCAACTATGACGGTATATTTCGGACCCGAGCCACATCTTGGATCATTCAAAATTGGTTGTTGGCACCAACCTTTCGTATGAGGAGAAGGCCGTATCTATATTGGACCGAAGAGAGAAGATACTCAAGAACAAGACTATCAAGTTAGTCCGTGTTGCTTGGATCATTACTCTTTGGGTGAGTCAACGTGGAAGCGTGAGTCAACGTGGAAGCGTGAGGATGATATCCGATCGCGATATCCCGACCTATTTGACTCATAAGGTATATTGTCTTTCTTATGCCTTAGACCCTCAGCTTCCTTGCTTGCATGAATGATTGCTTGATTGATTGCCTAGTTATAACTTGCTTGTGATTAGTATAGCTTGTCCTTGCCTCTCTAGCCTCTTGATTAAATTTCGAAGACGGAATTCTTTTAAGGTAGGTAGAGTTGTAACGCCCGTGGTTCGTATTACGTAGTTTGGTATACATGTACGTATTTTGACTCATATTGTATGTCTTCTTGCATGGTTTATTTGGGCATTTCATTTGCTTGGTTCAGTTCGGTTTGCTTGGTTCGGCTTCGTTCAGTTTTTGCATGTGGACCACCCCCACCCACTCTCTTCATTTATAAGCCACCTAACCACTCTCTCTCTTCTATTAATCCTCATAACTCTTCTTCTGCCTCACCATTACTCTCTCCACCTACCAGGAGAGGCTTAGGCAAGTGCAACTTGCTTCATGGAGGAACTTAAATTTTTTTGTTCTATTTTCTTCCTCACGAGATTTTAAGACACTTTAGTACTTAGCATTTTTAATTTCTATGGCTCATTTCATGTAGATCTAAGCTTGTTGTATTTTTGGATTTCTTGGGTTTTGATCTATTAAACCTTGTTATTCTCAAGTTTTGATGGTTCCATGTTCTAGAGAATTTTATTTCTACCCCATTTTGACCTATGGAAGTTCGGATTCTGACCTTAGATGAAGATTTTTTGAGCTTGGGAGCAATGGCTTCCAGGGTTATTCTTCCAAAAAAAACGGAGAAGAAGAACAGTACTTAGCCGTATGGCCTTTGCCGCATGGCTTTGTCGCATGGCCTTTGCCACATGGCCTTTGCCGCATGGCCTTTACCGTATGGCCTTGCTGCGCATGGCCTTAGCTGTATGGCCTTTGCCGCATGGCTTTTGCCACATGAGCCCCGGCCACATAAGCCTGATATCCTTAAACCGCATGCGCCCTTTTTCCTCCAGCCGCATGAGCTAGTCCCCTTCTTGCCGCATGGCTTCTTCTAGCCGAGCCGCATGGCTTTGCTCGACTTAGCCGTATGGCTATCTCTAACTATAGTCGCATGAACCCGATTCCCCTGCCACATGAACCGAGCCGCATGAGCCCGTCACTCTTAAATAGTATGCGCCCTTTTTCCCTCGGGCCGCATGAGCCTACTCCCCCTCCCGAGCCATATGAGCCCGTCCCTCTTAGCCGCATGGCTCTTTCCATAGCTGCACACTCCTTTTATCATCATGAGTTGTTACAGTTATGCTTTTGTCTCAGGACCCTCTGTGTAACTTGGGTCCCTCGATAGAATGCTTGTACCATATAAATTTTGAATATGTTCCATGGACATAATGACCCGTCATGGTGCACTCTTGGCAAGTAACATAACATAATAGTGGTCCATCGTGGCGCACTCTTGATAAGGAAACCTGACATGATATACCTCGATATGCTGTTACGACAGCTAGCATGATATGACAAGAATGAATGGCCTGGACGCCGTAGGCGATTGTGGTTGTACAAATGAACCAGTATTATCTTGCATCATGTCTAGGACGGGGACACCTGAATACCACGGTCAGGGGTACCTACTAGAATTGACTAAGGCTAATAACTAAAATAATCTAGTAGTCATGAAGAGATTTTCTAGCTACAGGCAATTCCGTTATCTGGGCGCGCAAGTGGAATTGTAGCCTGCCGACGAGTAGGACACATTTCCAGCACACTGTCATGTGTTACACCCTTCATGAACGGATATTCGACCTGGATAACCTGGATGGTCTACAGGGCTTGTGGCTGTTGGAGTATCTCATTGCATCTTGCTAGTAACTAGGCCTGTGATAACCCTAGTTAGTTAAAGTATCAAGCCGTACTTATTGCTTGGCCGTGATTGATTGGATGGAGTCTAACTCGGTCTAGTCTTGTCCTGATCCTGTACAAGATTGTAACATGACATGATTGCTTGTGCTTTACTTTATCGATAAATGGTAGGAAACCAAGTTCCGTTCAGATGAAAGGTTACAACCCCGGTCCTTGTTTGGTTTAAGGGTTGTAACTTAGTTATCTGAACAGTCCCATGGTTATCTTATCATATATCATCATGATTTTCCATATCTCCAGTCTTTTATTATATAGTTATGTTTTGTGCTAATTACGGGTTTTAGTTCTTATGTGAAGTCTCCTTTGTGGCACTTGCTCTTTCTGGGATCTGACCCAGCTGGTTTTGCGTGGCCAGATACCGGAGTAGCTCCAGAGGATCTTCCTACCTTCCAGCCAGATGGTGACCACTAGGCGTAACTAAGACAACGAGTGGGTTTCCTTTTTGTTCTCCCACTTTATTGTAAAAATATTCTTTTGAGGCGTTTAGCCGACGAGCACGTGTTAGCTCGTATTGTACTTTACTTACTGTCTGCCTACGGGCTGTAACATGATTGACGAATCCTAGGGTTGATCATGTATGACTGAAACTCTTGCTAGTCTTCACATTTTATACGACTAGCTTCATGATCATCCAAATATGTAATGTATGGGACGCCTTACTATTGTATATTTGATGCTCTAACATCTTGTAACTGCTTTTTACTTGCTTGTGATTGAGATAATAGGCTTGTTCATGACCATAAGAGACTGATGGCTTGTAGTTAAACCCTCATGTATCTAGACAATCGTGACCGTATAGCGAGGTGGGTTATACTTTAATATACGTAGCTGGCTATGTCTGCCCACGCTCTCCAGTATTCTGGTTCTGGGGTGTTACATGGTTTAAGTGGTGGCCCATGCAGGTCTTGAGAATCAAGATATGTGAGGGTTTACCGAATAGATGTCTCAATCAGCACTCGCCGTTGATCTCTGCTCGTATCCTCTGAATCCCTAAATTCTTGACCTGATCACATGCTTGTATCTTTGATCTGTCCTGGTCCTTCCTTATTGTTCCCTGTATCGTCTTCTTCAACGACATTATTCCTGGTCCTCCTGATCGGCAAGGCGGAGTACCTCCCGTGGGCCAGCAGCAACCTGAAGATCAGGCCCAGCATTCAGGGGTAGCCTCCAGACTCATGCCTACTGGAGGTATTTGTATGCATATATAAATATATTATTGAGTTTTAGAAAAATCGGTTGTACCAAACTAGTCCAGATTGGACCCAAACCAAGCCCAAGCCTATGTAGAAAACTTTTAGGTACGTATTTCCTAGCTTTTTGGGTGGGCTTAATGATATTTTTCTAAATATTTGGTTATTCATACAAAATAGGCATTACTAATATTTAAATAGAGTTTTAGAATATTGGTACAATTTTCTAGGGCTAGATATGTTCACCAAGGCTCTTTTGGTTATTTTAGTGGGTTGTTGGTACTATTATTATTATATGGTTATTATTGTAATTTTTTGTATATGCGTATAATTTGTATAAATTTTAAATATATTATATAAATGTGTGTATTTATATGCATATATAAATATATTATATAAATGTGTGTATTTGTATTTTTTTTTATAAATATATTATATAAAAAGCGTATGTGTACGTACATATAAATATATATATATATATTATATAAATGTGTGTATGTGCACGTATATATAAATATATATAGGTGTAAATGTGTATGTATATTTTTTTTTTTTTTTTTTTTTTACATATAAATATATATAGGTGTAAATGTGTAAATGTGTAAATGTGTATGTATATATAAATATATATATATATATATATAGGTGTACATGTGTATGTATATATATAAATATACATATATATATGGGTGTGTGTATAAGATATATATATGTGTGTGAATATATAAATATATTAGTAGTAAGCAAAAAGGAAATAGAAAAAGGAAATAGAAAAAAGAAATAGAAAAAGAAAAGCAATAGCAGCAGGCCCAGCAACCCAGTACACAAGTAAACTGAGCCGTCCCACAACAGAGCCACCCGAACATTGATCCCCCATAGCCGAACACTAATACTCACAACTCTTCCCAACCCAAGCCGTACTGTAACCGACCCCCCCCCCTCCGCAGCTTCGTATAAGAGGGATCGAAGGCTCGAGAACTCAAAACCCTAACGCCGCACCCACGCGCACCCCTCCGCCGCGCGCGCAGCCACCGCCCCGCCGCCGTAGTGGCCGGCCACCGCCACCGCACTAGGGCCGCGCGCGAATGGTACAGTCGAGAAGAACACAATAGCAATAGCAGGACAGCGACCCAACTTCGTATTGGCAGAACTCCCTCCACCTCGTTCGCTTTTACGAACGAATTTCTCCGGTATGTCGACTACCTAACCGACTTCGTTTCCCTTCAGATACTTCATTTTATTTTGCTTTGTACATGACGATAAATAAGTCCTAAAATCGAGAAAAATCTCGATTTTTGGGTTTAGATACTGTCCCAAACCCCCATAATTGAGATCAAATTTCGACCAGAATATGGCGATATTTCAAAATATGTTTAAACAGATTTATAGCTAACCTGTAGGAGATCAAGACCTTTCTTGTAGATTTATTTGTTGTTCACTATATGCAAAATTGTTCAGTTTCAAAGTTTGGAAAAAATCAGTTTTTCAGAATAACAAAAAACTAGAAATTCTTCCGATCCAACGTGCGTCCCACCAATCCGGGCGACGTGATCGTGAACAGAAAGCATCGAAAGGTGCGTATCGGTTTTGTGGACGTGTGGGCTTTGACTGAATTCAAATTGGTCGCGTGTGCGCGACAAATTTGATGCGTATCCGTCGAAATTCACCGTATTGGCCTCTGTAGAAAATTTTCAATTACTTTGTACACGCTCGACAGATCGAGACGATGCGCCAACAGGACCGTATTGTTTTTCTGGTCCTGTATGCCAAGTTTTGTCCAATTCTGAGACAGTTGAATCGGACCGACGTATTGCGGGCCCAACTATCCGACTCAACGAGCAATTTTGTGCACGGCCCGCCGGAATCCAACTTTGGACATACGGTTGGATTCGTATCTAAAATCCGGACCTGTTAACATATAGTTTGACGACTTTAGAGACCGTTGACTCTGACATGCTTTTCGGTGCAAAGCGGGTCCAACGACAAATACTATTTTGGCCCAAAATTACTGTTTTACCCCTGTGTCCAGAATTGGACTTAAGGATAGGCGATTCTAGCTAATTTGACTATTCTGAGAACGTTGGTAATGTTTATTTCAGCATCTGGAGGCTTTTTGCATGTGTTGAATTTAGTGACTCATCTGATGTGGTTGTACTATCAGTTTCTCCAGCTAAGGACCTCAGGCAAGTGTACTTTCTGATTGCTTTCGATTCATAGTAGTCTTTTCATTTCATGTTTATACATATTTTTTGCTGCTTGTTGACACGCTCGTCATACGGAGTAATCGGAAGGAAAATATCTTAGTAGACATGTGGACTACCCAGAACTATCCTAATATGTCTAATCTTGACTGATAGCAGCTGTACACGACACGCACAGGGTGCCATATTTACCCCCTAGTCGTTCACATGTTGAAAAGGATATTTTAAACCACATAGATAGTTGTCTTTTATTTGTTTTTCTTGTCTTCTTTACGACTTGTCATGTCATTAGTTTACTTTCTGGTTTTCATCTTTCATATGTTATTTTTCATGTCTTGTTAATTCTATTGGGTTTTTGCATTACCGTCGGTTTGTGTACTTGTTCCATTCCTGACTGGAAACTAATATTTTTCAGATTAGCTATAGCTTCACTTAGCTTGGGAGATACGTGTGTACTTGTAGCAGAAACCTAGAAATAGATAGCGGTTGTATTATTTTCATTAATCATGAGAACTTTATATTTTCTTTAAATATAAATGTTATAAATTGTGTATTAAATTTAGAAATATGAATGATCAGAAAATATGTATATTTTGTGATTTTGAGCATCTTGGCCGTGACAGCGTTCTACCGCCGATTCTGCGGCGTAGGCTGGCTTGGACACGTCTCTTATCCGAAAAAACAGGTGCGGGTCGTGACAATTGTCATACTATATGATATTTAACAGCCTAGTCTAATGATAACAAAATAAATGATTTAATAAACCAAAATGAATCATTTCCTCTCAGCAATTTAATTTAAAAAAATAAAGAACAACCTTTTCTTCTCAGGGAAAGTAATCTATAACAAACTTTTATCAAAGTAATTAATTAATATTTATTCATTAATAAAAGAAAATCAAAATTTTAAGAATAAGTTTAATTTAAGATTTGAAATGCATTTATCTAACCAATTCAATAAAACATTTTTAAAATTAAAGAAAATTTTCAATAATACCCGAAAATAGGTTCAGGGAGTTACAGGTTGAGAGAGTCAATGTAATTCATTTTCTTCTTTATAGTAGAATGAATCACTCTCATCCGTGGAAGTAGGCATCTTGGTCGAACCACGTAAATCATTGCCTTTGTGGTTGGTGAAATTTCTTTGAGGTATTCTATGAATTCTTGGGTTTATTTTCACTGTGCCCAAACAAATTGGTATCTGAGCTTTAGGATTCTAGTAAGGTACCCGATAATGTTCTCAGAGAAAGTTAATTGGATAGATTCTTGATATGGCTCCGTCAAGCAGGATTGGGAAGTATAGGATTAAGAAGTTCAGTGGAAAGAATAATTTTGTCTTTTAGAAAAGCCAGATGAATGAAGTTCTCATATCTCAAAAGCTTCACAAGGCTTTACGAAAAAAATTCAAAAAGCGTACTGACATGACCGATGATGATTAGGCTAACATGGATATCGGAGCATTTGCTGCTATTCGTCTGTGTTTGGAAAGGGATGTTGTGCACTCTGTGAAGGACGAAACCACCGCCACTAGGCTCTCGTTGATGTTAGAATCACTCTATATGACGAAGACTCTTACCAATCGACTTTATATGTTAAAGTTGCTCTACAGACTAGTGATGGAGGAAGGTATGTCAATTCGGGATCATATCTCAAAATTTAATCGAACTATTTCTGACTTGAAGGATGTTGACATACATGAAGATGATGATCATTTGGTGCTAATCCTATTATTTTCTTTGCCCGATTCTTATGAGAATCTTATTCAAACATTACTATACAAGAAGGACTCAATTTTCATAGAAGTAGCTACGAGTGCCTTATTGTCTAATGAGGTGCGGAGGTTCTAATGGCGGAAACGATGGAGACCAAGCCCAAGGTTTAACGACAAGAGGGAGGACAAATGATAGATCTAGCAGAAGGTCAAGAATATCCAAGTCTAAGACACCTAATGAGAAGGTGAAGTGCTTCAACTGCAATGTGAAAAGACATTATGCAAATAAGTATCCTCGTCCAAAGAAGAAAAAAAAGAAAAAAAAAATAAGACAGAGAGAGAATGTGATGAAGCAAACTGTGCTTCAAAAGTCAACAATGACGAGGCCTACTTTTCGGTGACACATGACAACCTGAGTGACCATTGGATTCTCGATTCTGGATGCTCGTACCATATGTGTCCAAAGAGGGAGTGGTTATCTTCCTACAAGACGATAAGTGGTGGTTCTATGTTGATGGAAAACAATAACACATGTCGAGCTGTTGGAATTGGGTCTATCAAGGTGAAGATGCATGATGGAAATGTACGAACTTTGGCCGATGTTAGACATGTTTCCAACCTTAAGAAAAATCTTATTTCTCTTGGTACGCTTGACTTGAATGGTAACAAGTTCATTGTCGATGGTGGGGTCTTGCATGTTGTTCGTGGTTCTTTGGTGGTGATGGAAAATTACCGACACAGTAACCTTTATATCTTATTGGGAAGCACTGGGACTAGAATTTTATCAGTTAATACATCTATTAGTCTGATAGCACACGTATTTGGCATATGCGGCTTGGGCGTATGAGTGAGAAAGGTTCGTCCTTAGTAAAAAAATAGGTGTTACTAAAGAACCTGAAGAAGCCAAGCATGGATTTCTGTGAGCATTGTATTTATGGCAAATAGCACAGGGTGACCTTTAGTATAAGCAAGCAAAAGACGAGGTATTCTCGACTATGTGCATACAAATATATAGGAACCTAGCAGAATTTCTTCCAAGAATGGAGCAAAGTACTATGTTACTTTTATTGATGATTATACACGTTAAGTATGGCTATATTTCATCAAACCAAGGATCAAGTGTTCAAAAAATTTAAACAGTGGAAAGCGATTGTAGATGACAGAATGGTAAAGACATTGAGGTCTGATAATGGTACTGAATATACCTATGGACCTTTCAAAAGATTTATGTGCTCAAGAAGGTATCATGTGACATTGGACCGTCAGGAACACGTCGCAGCAGAATGAGTTAGCAGAGAGGATGAACCGAACCTTGTTTGAGAAAGCAAGGTGTATGATCTCACTATCGGTTTAGGCAAGAAATGATGGACGGATGCTATCCACATGGTGCGGTATTTGGTTAATAGATCACCAACTTCGGCTATAGACTATTAGACTCCAAACGAGATGATGACCGACAAACCAGCAGATTATAAAACTTTGTGCGTGTTTGGATGCAAAGCTTACTATCGTGTCAATGAGGGTAAGTTGGATCCAAGAGCCAAGAAAGCCATTTTCTTGGGATATGCACAAGAGAAGGGATACCGTTTGTACTGTCTTGAGGATAAGAAGTTATTAATCAGTAGAGATGTCACATTCGACGAGTCTTTAGTATTGGCTTCAAACAAGATGAGTGAGTTCGATTAGGATGGTGGAGTATCTAGCAAATCCCAAAATGTTGAGAGAATCATCTGAGGATGCATCAAATGAGGTAGAGGTTCCTGAAGATGTTTATCTAGCCCCACAAGAGCAACAACCATAGGAAGAGCATCACCTGTAGCATGATTCCTTGGCCACCACTAGGCCAAGGAGACCGGTCAAGCCAGTACACATGTATGGATTTGATGAACCAGTAAAACACTATGGACAGTTAAATGTGGGTGCATATGCATTGCCAATAGAGGATGACGAGCCTATCACATTCACACAGGCTGTCAAAGATACTAATAGTGAGAATTGGATGGTAGCTATGCAATAAGATATTTAGTCTCTCTACAAGAACTGTACATGGAATTTGGTTCCATTGCCTAAAGGCAAGCAAGCTATATGCTGCAAGTGGGTGTACAAGAAGAAGGAAGCATCTCCAGAGTCAGGTGGTGCTCGTTCAAGGCAAGATTAGTAGCAAAGGGCTTTTGTCACGACTGGCGCCCACATGTTTGGTTACGAGTGCCTGGATACGTCTAGCCTATGACATATAATCGGCAAAAGTGAGCTGTCTAGATCTTCATAGTCGTAAAAAATGCTTAAATTATCGATTTGCTCATCACAGCTGCTCATTATGTGCCAAAATTAGATCACCACAACCTCACACATTGCACTATGTTCTTTTATACAAATTTATATTGAACGTCCGGAGACAAATACCAGTAAGCTGCATCCTCAAAGGATAACATCCAATATAGTTGTCTTCTAAAGAATCTAATACAATAAAAGTATTCTAGTATGATCTTCTAGGATCATCCAGAAGTCGTCGTCCAATTCAATGCCATCTACATCATCTTGTCCTAGTCTAAAATGTCATCGATCCAGTCAGAAAATGAACAAAGTACAATCCATAACAGTGAAACAAGTACAACATATGCACAAGTAAAGGTACCATGAACATTACTAACCTGAATTACCTGAGATGCATAATCTACTGAAACATGAAACAAGAAGATCATGACATACGATTTAAAATACTTGTTGAATATGTGACCGGCTAGACAAATAACATGAATAAAAGTACGGCTTAATCACACGTGCACAGGTATGTGATTAGGCTATCCACATGACCTAACTAGCGGCTTGGCTTTGATCATATATCCGTAAGTACTTCCCCCCCAATGTACAAGAACAAGAGCACATGATCAGCACCTATTACGCCCCAGTCCCAGAATATGTAGGACAAGGAACGTAGATATTCCAGCCGAATAATAAATATACGTAAGCTGTAAAATACAGTAGAACCATGACTAATCTCATCCACACAAAATAAATAAATAAAATATATCATATAATGACAATGAATTATCTTGATATAATATGTTGGGTGGAGACACATCCACTACCAACCAAATAAAAGAAAAGAAGTACATGATATATAAAATGATTTGACGAAGGCAGCAAGATAGATCCAAGGCACGTCATCTTCGAATAATTGGAGAAGATCACGACCTCGGCTAGAATACCTGCAGAAGACACGAACACACACCTGGAGAGATAACCAGGTCCTCAGAGGGACGTAACAAGACACATAATATCATGCCATATAAACTGAATAAATATTGCTCAAATAAATAAGTCAATTGAATTATAACATGGTCCAATACATACCTATTGAACTAGCTTACCATCCCCCCAACCAAACAAGGACAAGAGATGGTAAACTAATTCAAGATGACGTATCTTCCCATGCTATGAATCCAATATGGTATCCGGACCCCACCAAGGTGCAATACCTGCTCATCGAAGTAGTAAGTCACACCTACAACCAAACAAGGACAAGATGTGACGAACTAATTCGTGATAAGTTATTTTTCCAAGCCACGGTCAGATACAAGTACCCAAACTAAAAGTACCCATACCTAACGGATAAGGTAGCCTAACCGATCTAAGTGAAAAGTAGTTAAGAACAATCCTTCCTACGCATGGGCTCTGGCTAAAATAGGATCAGCATAGTCCCCCCTTGGGGCACCAGAGGCCCAATCAATAAGAGCATAACGTTCCGCAGAACGCCAGTGGCCGTCGGTAATCATGGGTCATCAATCCCGTATCTCCAGCGGAGCTTTCGGGTCACAAGGGAAAGTGCATCGAAGCCCATACGCTAAGGAATTGTCCTTCCAGCCCAATGCCTACTATATGTTGTATCCACAACACAAAACCTCTATTAACCGCTAAGTTAAATTATGCATGCAACCTCTATTAGCGGTTATTCCTATCGCACGGCTTATACGTACCGATGGCCAGACAGTCACGCATGTCCGTGTTCTACATGCGACACACAACTTCGTGGTACAACGTGTCAAGGCCAATAAATGCAACACACAAGGTGGTCCCTTAAATCTATGTTTAATGTGTAAGAAAAATAATACATAGCAGGAAATATAACTGAGCAGTAAGTTCTAACAGGTTATGCCATGTATCACAGTTTATTTTGCGTAAAAAAGTAATGAATAATGCATGAAATATGAGCTAAAATAAATAAACAGCAAATGGCAAGGTGTCTTGCCTGGTAGGACGCCTGGTGTACTACAATAATCAATGTGGCACGGACTGCGACTTTGGTGTAGCAACTACACAAGGGGACCTCTATTGGCGGCATGGATGGTTCCGTCAAATCCAGGACGGTCAATTTAGCTAGGGTGGACATAAGGTAGTACAGAATTGACAATGGAATAGGTGTAGTGGGACTAGCTACGTACAGGATGATAAACGAAGGAAATTGGCTAAATAAATACATATGATTTTAGAAAAATATCTACAATATTTGGAAACTAGATTTTTATTTGTAAAATAAACTTTTAGGAATAATACATAAAAAAAATCAAAAACATTTTGGGCTAAACTCCAAGTTGTAAAGGTAGGATTTTTCGTAGAAATCTATTAGTTAAAAATATTTTTCAAATAAATATATAACAAAATCTAGGAAAATATTTTAGGTCAAACCTCCAAATTCAAAATTACATATATAGCTCTATCCTTTTAAAAATAATAATACATATTCTAAAAAATAATAACTTAATAAAAATAATCAAAATAATAATACTTAAACTAATAACCACATCCCTAATTTTCATAACTAAATACTAATAAAAAAATATAATAATGATAATAATAATAACAATGTCCACATACTGCTTTACTAGTAGTAGGCATTAAAATAATAATAATAATAATAATAATAATAATACTACAAAAATCTTAGTAATATATTTACATATACAGTACATACATATATTCTTAATACACATAATAATAATAATATTAATAATAAAATAACAAATAATAAAAAGAAGAAGAAAATAAATAATAACCAAAACACAAAAACAATCAACAAAAATTGATATAAACAAAATAAAAGAAAAATAAAATAAATAAATAAAAAAGTAAAGTGCAGCAGTCCTTCAGTCATTGACTGCTGCTCGAGATAAGAGTAATCAGAAAGGGAGAGAGGGGGAGAAATGAGAAGCCGAGAGAGAGTGAGATGGGAGAGGCAAAAGAGAGCAGAGAGAAGCAGATGAGAGAGGAGCGGTCAGAAGAGGTACGGGCGGAGGAGATCGGCCGAAATGGGCGGCGCGGACAGGAGGGCGCGAGGATCATCGTCGCTCGCCGTGGTGGGGCGGCGCGCGCTCGGCGTTGGCGCGGCGGCCTCGCGGAGGAGCGAAGAGGAGGAAGACGGAGGGGGTTCGGGCTGTGCGGCGCGCTGGTGCAGTCGGCGGCCTGCGGAGGAATGCGGTGGAGGGGGTCGCGACGGCGAGCGAAGGTGAGTTTAGGTTTAGGGTTTTATTTTTCCTTCTCTTCTCCGGTGTTATGGTGTGGTGGTTGGCCGAGAGTCGAGAAGGGTTGGCGGAGTGACGGTGGTGGTGGTTGCAATGTTGGTGGCAGGTGTTGAATTTAGAGGCGGCGGCCAGCCGCGGTGGCGGTGGCGGTGGTGCAAAGTTGGGATGAGGGTGGTGGTTGTGATGGTCCTGGTTATGGCATTGGTGACGTCTATGGAGAAGGGGATAGAAATGCGACGGTGGTTTGTGGCGGAGACGGAGGGGACAGGACTGGGTTTGACGTGAACAGGATAAGGCCGATGTGGTCGGCAAAAGGGGTTGGCCGACCGGGAGGTGGTCGATGGCCGAAATTATTGTGGCAAGGCTGATTTGGGATTAGGGTTAGGGTTTTGGAGATCGAAATTAGCGATTTGTATTATGTCGGGGTTGGAGGATGACGTGTTTGTGTGTGGACACGAAGATGGTGGCAATGTAATTGTAATGGAGGAAAATAGTGGAAAAGATGGAGACACGGACACGATGCACATATTTTTGGTTGTGGTAGAAATTGTAAAATAATAATGTGGATGAGTACCTCTCCTTATATAGGAGGTGGAAATTCCCAGTTGGATAAGGATTATGATTTATTTAAACCCAATTAGATAATTCAATTATTAAATTTAAATCCATAAAATCAAATCTAAATTCAAATTCAATCCAAATCTAAATAGATTTTATACGTAAAAAATTTAAATTAAATAATTGAATCTTAATTTAAATTACCATAACTAATTAAATATTAAATCAACAAACTTCCAAATTATCTCTTATAAATAATAAAATAATCAATATTAAATAATTTTGAAAATTGTAATAAATATTTGGATATTAATAGAAAATATCTTTAAAATACCTTTTTAATAATTAAGATAAATAATAAAATAATTTTGAAAATTTCAAATATATACATGAATTAAATTTCATGTATCTCGTATGCGACTAGCACAAAATATCTATGTTATATCATTTTCGAAATCGACATAAATAAATAAATAAAATTTTGCCACTAGTACGACGGAATTAATATACCTTCAAGCAAAATAAACAAGTTAACTATATTATATTGAAATGAAATATATGTTTTATATATTTTTATAACAATTATTTATTAATAATAACTGTTATAAGTGGAAGGCTTTTATAATTAAAGTAACAAAACTTTGAAAATTTTGGTACGATAGCTAAAGATAATTATTATATATATTATTTTGAAACTATAAAATAGAAAAATATTTTTAAGAAAAAATGTACGCTCGCACATATTCGCACTCGTCGAGCAATTACGAAAAATAAAATTTCACGCGCGACGTACAATACAACTACGCGACGTATAATACAAAAAAGTCAGTACCAAATTTATAAAAAAAATAGTAAAAATTTAGGGGTTTTACATCCTACCCAACTTAAAAGAATTTTGTCCTCGAAATTAAGAATTATTCGGGGGTGAGAAGGCACAAAGGGGTGGTGATGAGGAAAAATCAATTCACAACGTTCAACAAAAGATGCATTAGGAACTCGTGATTTAGATAAATACAAAAATAATCGTAGATATGGCTAATTAATGCAAGAATGAAAATGATCAAGGGTTAAAGTTTAATCAAGATAACCTGCAATAAGGAATTGAATGGTATCATGAGAGAATAAATTAGAGACCTAGAAGATATGATTTCTTAAGAGTAGGTTGAGGGCACGATTAAGAGAATGAATTTAATTTACTCATAAATTAAGCGATTAGAAGGTCATGATAGTAAATATAGGGCCGAGAAAAAGGCGAGTAGTTTAGGATGAAGATATAGCAACATCGAGTGATAATGGTCCTAATCGATAGGAAGGCTAGAGGAAGTTCTAGTACAACGCCTTCATCCTTCTAAAATAGGTGAAGACGAAGGCAATAAAGAGTTCAAAAGACGATATTATCGAGTACAAATACTTGGTTCAAAGATGACCAAATAATTTCAAAGGAATTGTCAAGGCAGTCGTGGATGGGATTCTAGAGGGCAATTTTAACTATGTCCCCATCCATGTAGAACGATAGATAAAAGTGAACCAAAGTGCACTCAGTTGATCAGACCATCATGCACCGGTTCTGATTAGACAATATGTTAGTGGGTGCGACCCAAATAATATATGTCTTGAACAAGCTCGATAAAGGAATAAGCTTGCAAAAACTAGGCTACATTAGCATCATTAGTCCAGATAAAAAAAATATAGGCACGTGAGATTAAGATTGAAAGAAAGCAGGATTAGTTTAAACTCCTTACGATTCTAAGTCATATCCTGTGTTGGTCTCCATACAGTCGTCCTACAGTCTTCTTGTCCAAGTCCTTGGTTGACTAGATGGGTTAGGGTCCTCTAAATTCTAGAATCTAAGTAAACTTGTGAATATAGGTCACAAGGATAAAGGGATTGCTAGGTCTGTCACGACCCGCACCCTGTGTAGGGGCACGAGAAGTGGGTACGTCCAGCCTACGCCGTAGTGTCGGCGGTAGAACGCTGTCCTAGGTTGCTAACTAATCTCATGCAGTGTATATAATGTACTTGCCAAGATCTCAACTCCGAAGGGAGGACAAGTAAAAGATATGATATACTCAATCACAGTCTAAGCACGATAAGATAACACAGAAATCTAGATACCAACTAACAACAACAGAAATTTAAACTACTAAAATAATAACAACAATATCTCAAACAAACTCTAATACAACTCGATATCTCAAGTTTAATACAAACGGGCTCAAAACATGAAAGCTAAGTAAGTCTACTAGCTAAACTCCTGAATCACTCCTGAGAGTCGGAACCAAAGGTAGCTAATCCCTCGCCAGGTCCATGGTAAGTAGGGCATGTGTCGTCAGGAGTATCATCTGTAATATTTTCAACAGGTCCAATCAGGACAGGAACGAGCACATCTCATCTAGAAATCCTAAGTAAATGACAAAGACTATAAAGCAGTTTTTAGACAGTTATAAGGTCACAAGGCATTTTACCCAACTTAAAAGGATTAAATTAATGGTGTATGGGACAATTAAAACATGTCTAATTAATATGGTCACCTTCCTAACCTCTAGCAAGCACAAAGGGAAGATAAGAATTATGATAAAAGGAATAAAGCAAGGTGCAATCGATGAGTCAAACGGTAGATAAAATCTAGAAAAGAGGTCAAGTATGTGGATGAGATCCTAGACTCTAATCCTATACGCAGGCTTGCTTGGTACGGTAAAGTAACCAAATAATTTGTCTTGACCTGCATGGGCCACCACAAAAATATGTAACACCCCAGTCCCAAAATACGTAGAACTAGGAACGTAGATATGCCAACCGTATAATAAATATACGTAAGCTGTAAAATACAGTAGAGCCATGACTAATCTCATCCACACAAAATAAATAAATAAAAGATATCATATAATGATAATGAATTGTCATGATACAATATGTTGGGTGGAGACACATCCACTACCAACCAAATAAAAGGAAAGAAGTACATGATATATAAAATAATTTGACGAAGGTAGTAAGATAGATCCAAGGCACGTCATCTTCGAATAATTGGAGAAGACCACGACCTCGGCTAGAATGCCTGTAGAAGACACGAACACACACCTGGAAAGATAACCAGGTTCTCAGAGGGACGTAACACGACACATAATATTATGCCATATAAACTGAATAAATATTGCTCAAATAAATAAGTCAATTGAATTATAATATGGTTCAATACACACCTATTGAAGTAGCTTACCATCCTCCAACCAAACAAGGACAAGAGATGGTAAACTAATTCACGATGACGTATCTTTCCATGCTATGAATCCAATATGGTATCCAGACCCCAACAAGGTCCAATACCTTCTCATCGAAGTAGCAAGTCACACCTACAACCAAACAAGGACAAGATGTGATGAACTAATCCGCAATAAGGTATTGTTCCAAGCTACGGTCAGATACAAGTACCCAAACCAAAAGTACCCATACCTAACGGATAAGGTAGCCTAACCGTTCTAAGTGAAATCTATTCTACTATATAATAGGAAAACTTAGATGGTGAAACTTTTGAATTTCGAAAATACCCTTACATATTTATACTAATTAAAAATTGTTCATTAATTTTAATAAGGATAACTTAGTAATTAGGAAGACTACCCTTTGGTCTTCCTAAAGAGTATTTCTAAACTAATTAAGAAATGTTAAAATACGTGTAAGGCACGTGCACATATGCTAGTATAGTTAAGAACAATCCTTCCTACGCATGGGCCCTGGCTAAAACATGATCGGCATAGTCCCCCCTTGGGGCACCAGAGGCCCAATCAATAAGAGCATAACGTTTCGTAGAGCGCCAGTGGCTGTCGGTAATCATGGGTCATCAACCCCGTATCTCCAGCAGAGCTTCCGGGACACAAGAAAAAAATGCATCGAAGCCCATACGCTAAGGAATTGTCCTCCCCGCCCAATGCCTACTATGTTGTATCTACAACACAAAATCTCTACTAACCGCTAAGTCAAACTAAGCATTCAACCTCTATTAGCGGTTATTCCTATCGTACGACTTATACGCACCGGTGGCCAGCCAGTCACGAATGTCCATGTTCTACATACGACACACAACTTCGTGGTACAAGGTGTCAAGGCCAATAAATACAACACACAAGGTGGTCCCTTAAATCTAGGTTTAATGTGTAAGAAAAATAATACATAGCAGAAAATATAACTGAACAGTAAGTTCTAACAGGTTATGCCATGTATCACAGTTTATTTTGCATAAAGAAAATAATGAATAATACATAAAATATGAGCTAAAATAAATAAATAGCAAATGGCAAGGTGTCTTGCCTGGTAGGACGTCTGGTGTACTACAATGATCAATATGGCACGAACTGCGACTTCGGTGTAACAACTACACAAGGGGACCTATGTTGGAGACACGGATGGTTCCATCGAGTCCAGAACGGTCAATTTAGCTAGGGTGGACATAAGGTAGTACAGAATGGCAATGGAATAGGAATAGTGGGACTAGCTACGGACATGATGATAATCGAAGGAAATTGGATAAATAATTACATATGATTTTAGAAAAATATTTACAATATTTGGAAACTAGATTTTTATTTGTAAAATAAACTTTTAGGAATAATACATAAAAAAAAATCGAAATTATTTTGAGCTAAACTCTAAGTTGTAAAGGTAGGATTTTTCGTTGAAATCTATTAGTTATAAATATTTTTCAAGTAAATATATAACAAAATCTAGGAAAATATTTTAGGTCAAACCTCCAAATTCGAAATTACATATATAGCTCTATCCTTTTAAAAATAATAATACATATTCTAAAAAATGATAACTTAATAAAAATAATCAAAATAATAATAATTAAACTAATAACCACATCCCTAATTTTCATAACTAAATACTAATAAAAAAAGAAAATGATAATAATAGTAACGATGTCCACATACTGCTTTACTAGTAGTAGGCATTAAAATAATAATAATAATAATAATAATAATACAAAAATACTAGTAATATATTTACGTATACAGTACATACATACATTCTTAATACAAATAATAATATTAATATTAATATTAATATTAATATTAATAATAATACTAATAATAAAATAACATATACTAAAAAGAAGAAGAAAATAAATAATAACCAAAATACAAAAACAATCAACAACAATTTATATAAACAAAATAAAACAACAACAAAAAACAAATAATAAAAAAAAGTAAAGTGCAGCAGTCCTTGATTCATTGACTGTTGCTCGAGAGAAGAGCAATCAGAAAGGGGGTTAGAAAGAATAAGAGAGGGGGAGAAATGAGAAGCCGAGAGAGAGTCAGATGGGAGAGGGAAAAGAGAGCGGAGAGAAGCGAAGGAGAGAGGAGCGGTCAGGAGGGGTACGGACGGAGGAGATCAGCCGAGATGGGCGGCGCAGACCGGAGGCGGCACGAGGATCGCCGTCGCTCGTCGTGGTGGGGCGGCGCGCGCTCGGCGCTGGCGCGACGGGCTCACGGAGGAGCGGAGAGGAGGAAGACGGAGGGGATTCGGGCTGTGCGGCGTACTGGTGCGGTCGGCGGCCTGCGGAGGAACGCGGTGGAGGGGGTCGTGATGGCGAGCGGAGGTGAGTTTAGGTTTAGGGTTTTATTTTTCCTTCTCTTCTCTGGTGTTGTGGTGGGGTGGTTGGCCGAGAGTCGAGGAGGGTTGGCGGAGTGACGGTGGTGGTGGTTGCAATAGTGGTGGCGGGTGTTGAATTTAGAGGCGGCGGCCAGTCGCGGTGGCGGTGGTGCGAAGTTGGGATGAGGGTGGTGGTTGTGATGGTCCTGGTTATGGCGTTGGTGACGTCTATGGAGAAGGCGATGGGAAGGCGACGGTGGTTTGTGGCGAAGACGGAGGGGACAGGGCTGGGTTTGGCGTGAACAGGAGAAGGCCGATGTGGTCGGCAAAAGGGGTTGGCCGACCGGGAGGTGGTCGATGGCCGAAATTATTATGGCAATGCTGATTTAGGATTAGGGTTAGGGTTTTGGATTTTGGAATTAACGATTTGTATTGTGTCGGGGTTGGAGGATTACGTGTCCGTGTGTGGACACGAAGATGGTGGCAATGTAATTGTAATGGAGAAAAATAGTGAAAAAAGATGGAGACATGGACACGATGCACATACTTTTGGTTGTGGTAGAAATTGTGAAATAATAATGTGGATGAGTACCTCTCCTTATATAGGAGATGGGAATTTCCAGTTGGATAAGGATTAGAATTTATTTAAACCCAATTAGATAATTCAATTATTAAATTTAAATCCATAAAATCAAATCTAAATTCAAATCCAAATAGATTTTATACATAGAAAATTAAATTAAATAATTGAATCTTAATTTAAATTACCATAACTAATTAAATATTAAATCAACAAACTTCTAAATTATCTCTTATAAATAATAAAATAATCAATATTAAATAATTTTGAAAATTGTAATAAATATTTGGATATTAATAGAAAATATCTTTAAATACCTTTTTAATAATTAAGATAAATAATTAAATAATTTTGAAAATTTCAAATATATACATGAATTAAATTTCATGTATCTCGTATGCGACTAGCACAAAATATCTATGTATATATTATTTTCGAAATCGGCATAAATAAATAAAAAAAATTTTGCCACTCGTGCGACAGAATTTATATACCTTCAAGCAAAATAAACAAGTTAACTATATTATATTGAAATAAAATATATGTTTTCTATATTTTTGATAACAATTATTTATTAATAATAACTGTTATAAATGGAAGGCTTTTATAATTAAAATAACAAAACTTAGAAAATTTTGGTACGATAGCTAAAAATAATTATTATATATATTATTTTGAAACTATAAAATAGAAAAATATTTTCTTACATATTCGCACTCGTCGAGCAATTACGAAAAATAAAATTTTGCACGCGACGTACAATACAACTACACTACGTACAATACAAAAAAAATCAGTACCAAATTTATAAAAAAATAGTAGAAATTTAGGGCTTTTACAGCACCAAAACCGGAAGCACATGATCAAGTCGTGTAAACAACGTATCCAACATGAAATAAGTCACCACATGAAGTAAATGTAATAAAGTCATGAAAGTACTTGCCTTCTACCGGAAGGTTGAAAATGTATCTGTCCACCTAGATTATGGTTAAGAAAATATGGGTAGATTATATTCTAAGGAATATTCCTTGCATGCTATAGACATCAACTATCTTATTCCAATAATCAATAATTACTAATAATCTAAAATTACCAACTATTATCTAAAGTAATTGCTAACTAGTAAAATATTTACTAGCTGCAATGTTTATTAGTCAATATTATTATAAAAATAAACTATTTGCTAAACTTAATTAAATATTAACTAGAACCATTAATACAAGAAGAATACTAATTAAAATACCAATTGAACCTAGCTAAATTAAAATACTAACTACCGAATAATACTAATTAGAGAATATTACTAACTATTATGTAAATGGTTGCTAACTCAAATATTTATAAAATATAAAATATATTTATTGGCCAAGGACGGTGACATTGCACTTAAAAAGGCGATACCAAGGACAATCCCGATGATATGTTGACTAAGGTTGTTCCTGGAGCTAATTTCCAACATTGCTTGGACTTGATCCAAGTTCTATATATTGCTTGAGAGCCCTTAGGGGCAGAATTGACAAGTGGTTGATTTGGTGAAGCTGTGCGGTAGAAAAGTGTCGGCTCAATTTTGTGGCAACATCTTGCTGAGGTGGAGATATGAAAGGAAAAGTCCAAAAGTATGCCTATGACCTTTTTTTAATTTGACCATATATTTGATTGATTTTCATATATGGTAAGCCTACATAAGATTTAATTTTGAGCCTACATAAGATTAGATTTTAAGCCTACGTAAGATTGGATTTCTATACATGGACAAGTGACATGCTATATAAAGGGGTATAAAGGTTATCTTGTAATATCTCATTGTGCTCAATAAAAATTGTTGAATAAATTCAACACAAGAGAGCTAAAGTTGTTGAATAAGTTCAATACAAAAGTTTGAGGCTTTTTCCTTTATCTTTGTGATATAGAGTTTTTGAGAGCAAGAGAGAAGTGTTGAGATAGTCATTGTAATGTGTAATATATATATATATATATATATATATATATATATATATATATATATATATTACACATATAACGAAATAAATTAATGTATAAAATACCATTTGTGATGTCACTAAAAGGATATATGTCACGACCCGCTCCCGAATAATCGGACACGAGTCGGACACGCCCAGCCTTCATTGTTAGACACAATGAAGTAAGCTGTACCAAGCTAGGGAAACTAACCAGATAAACATGAAAGTATAGAATCACAGCAACTATATAATGTGTCCCAACCAGAAAAGAGATACAATATCTGAATTTATTACAATTCAACTATAAGAGTCTGCTAGTCTCAATACATGGAAAGATAAATGGAAAACTAAATGAAACTAGGCCTCTGCAGCCTCTAGGTCACAAGCAGCTCCAGCTGGCTCAGGAGGGAAGGCAGTATCCTGTCCATAGTATGTGTCACACAAAGCCTCCATCTCACCTATCATAACATATCCAGTCAGGAGCGGAGCAAGTACAATTCTAGGTAATGAACAAGACATCATGAAATGAAGTACAAGGGAACATGGAAAGTACAGGAAAATACAAGTGAATAAGTACATGAAGAACAGGGTAAAGTACATGAAAGAACATGAATGTAAGAGCATGAATGAACATGATATGTAAGCACCTGAAAGAACATAATATCACAGGAAATAAGTACAAGGTAATCTCCTGAACATGTGTGTAATGCATTTGAAATATAACTAAATATGTGACCGGCTAGGGTAAGCACCTGAAAGCACCTGAAAGAACATGAATGGTGACTTAGGACCCGCGTGCACGATGCGGGGTCTAAGCTAAAACACACCTGAGTTGTTACTTGGGATTGGTCACATAGATAGTATATTTCCCCTCCCCAGATACAAGTAATAAGCACAAGAGAACAAGAGCACCAGAAAGAACATGTCGTGTTGCAATTGTGTCACTCAAGGAAGTACAGGAAAGATAATGTAAAGTACAAAACCGTAGAGTGTACTTGCCTTGCTCCAGGTGATCAAGAAAGAGTGGTAAAGCTGGTAATCCTCCTGTTTATGATTTACAGTTGATAAGTCAACATGTGTAAAGTTGATATTTAAATCTAAAACAATTATTAGATACCATTTGATAAATACAAACTTCTCTATTGAAAGTAATTATTTATAGTCTAGTTTAGACTAAACTTATCTAAATACTTCTTAAACCTATAATAATAGTCAACTTATTATGACTATGCAATACTCTAACAAGCATTGTTTAACAGAGCTATATACCAATATACAATTTCAATATTATTCCAAAGTATAAGGAAATCTAATTATCCTGCCTACACCACTCATGTTCCATAAAGGTCACTCCTATGTACAGTATTGGTTTCAAAGTATGGTGGCTGGCAACCCTACTTAATATCACCTTCAGTCTTCCTGAAAATATGAGAACATCTCTAACTTTCTTACATAAAGAAATCCTTATCTATACTTGTATATCCTTAACAGTGTGCAAAGACAAACTCAGCTAACAGTCTTATCGACTGTCCTGAACTAAAGTCACAAACTTCCACATACAAGAATTCCATTCTATCATTCCTAACAGTGACTTAAAAGAGCCCTGCTTCCCAGTGAAGGTCAGCTGAGTGTAACTCCTTGGGTTTAAAAGTCCTGCAGTCACAATACAAGGTAAGGTAGAGAAGAGAATGGTTTTCTTTTTGTCTAAGTCATAAAGGAAAATGGTATCCTGCCTAATTTACATACTCTGAGACACAGTGAACTATTGGTTCACAAGGACCCCTTTAAGTCCTTCAACATAAGAGGTCCCTGGCAGTTAAGACATCACCTATATGGCTAAAAGAAAATTTAGTTACTAGACCGCAGCTGCTAACAAAATTGAATGATATACCCAAATCAAAACTGGAACCTAATTGCAAGAACAGTCCTGCTATCACAGTCCATGTCTAAACTCAGGACAGTCTCACATGAACTCATATCAGCTAAACCTATAGACCACAACTCTATTTCTGACATCAATAGGATTCACTTGATTAGCAACAAAGTCCTAGCAGTAATCTAATCAGGAAAATATACACAACTAGTGGATAAATCATGATTGATGAATTTGTAATTACAAAGAGGAGGCATCCTTCCCCATACTGTTAACCAACAAAATCAAGGTAAACTCACTGTCAAGGATAACACTGCCCATAAGCAGGATAAATTCCCATTCAAACATGCAAAACTGGAATTGAATGATTGAAGGCTATTACTCCTAAATCGAATTGTTATCAAAATCTGGCTTAATATTGAATAGACAACCTGATCTCAAATCTCATGTCAATTCACATATCATCCCCATGTGAACTCACATTACAGACTTGTGTGAATTTACATAACAGGTTTATATGAAAACATACGTCAATTCCTAACATTGGACTGAGCAATTGCCTGAACATATCAATTAACACAAAATCTTATGCATGCTAAACTTGGTTCCAGCCTACACTCTATCAGTCTCTGGTAACTGGTATGTGGAAACCAGGATAGTTAGCCACTTGAACAACCCATGTTCTCAGGAAATACAAGTACAGGTAGCTACATACATTAGTCCCAATTCACACAGGAATTTCTAATGTCCTGATCATTAAGGGGGGTCACAAACACATGGTATCCCTATGGTTCTGATGCTTGTCCTGGTCCTAACAGGACTGATATAGGTAGCAGGTTATTAGTCCAAGTGTCAAAACATCTGATCAAAATAATGGAATCAAATTAAACTCTAAATCATCTATCAAAACAAAATAAACACACAGTTGCTAACTTAATCCCAGCCCAGACTTGATCCACTCATACTTGATTCAAAGTTTCCCAGTAATGCTCTCACTTAAATGGTTTTCCCTCCCTGTTGATGGATTCAGACAAGAACATCTAGGGATCAGTCTGAACATATCAAATAGGAAATGATTTGTTCACTATAGACTGGCTATGGAACAGGGCCATGGAAAATACCCATACCCAGTCACTCATGGTCGTAGCTATGAAAATGAATTTAGGATTTAAAACTACGACTAACACAAACATTCCCATTAATAATACAACCCATGTCCTCATAAAAACCACAATAATAGAACAACAGTGTATGCTACAAATAGTTAAGGGAAATTACCTGAGGATGAATCAACCTTGTCTCTGACACAACGGCACAGCTCTCACTTCTTCCTCTCAGATCAAAACTCTATGGAAACTAAAGAAAATAAAATCACCATGGGTTGTCTAATCATCAATCAAGTATAGATTCATTGATCCATCAATGGAGGACTTACCAACGTTCCAATTCACGAGCTAGGATGATCAACAAATTGAGATCCACTATGATCCTATATATTGATCTAACACCAAAACAATAAGAAACTAAATCAAAAGAAAAGCACAACAGAAATATTGGATCAAAACAAGACATCTACCTCTTCGATTAATCTCAGGAGCAATTTCTCAAACAGATCAAGAGCTTTGGGGAGAAATTTCCAATTCCAACTACAATTATTTCGATGAGGGATCAGATCAAGGAAGATTGAACTAAGGATCAATTTGATTGAAAAAGAACTCACCCACTCGATTGGAAAACAGTCGATCCCCTTCTTGCTTCCTGCTGCTGCGTCCCACCCCTTGTGTCGTCCGTCAATCAAGAGAAAGGTTTGTCGAGGCATGGTGGTTCGCCATGGCCACTCCAGAACAGAGTTTCGAAAGGAAGAAGGAATGGTTAGATAAATGGAGAGGGTTGTTACAATGGAGGAGGTTGCTTAAATAAGCCAGGTAGCGTGAGGCTCAGGCTTCCAATTGGCGGGAAAAATTCTTGCCCCACCCTCTCTGACAGGTCGTTGGGTGTCAGAGGTGAGGGAGAGCACATGGCCACCTCCCTCGGCCGTTAGGATTTGAATTTCGAGTGCAGCTCGAAAATACTGTGAGAAGAAAGAATAGCCTTACGAATTAGAGGTTGGAAATGGGCTTCAGTAATGGGCCATTAGTGATAGTATAGGTTTTAAAATGATTTAAGCCCAATTAAAATTTTAAATGATAACTAAATTAAAAAGAACATTCCTAATCATTTAAGAAACTTTTAAAATTCAAAATTTCAGAAAAGTGGAGTTACAAATCTCTCCCCCTTGAAAAATTTCGTCCTCGAAATTGAAATATAGACACAGAAAAATCAAACATAGTGAATCCAAAGAGCTGTTTATTGAATTAAAAAAAATGCATAAAAGTACAAAGCACTCAAGTGAACAAACTAGGATATCGCTCACGCATCTCATCCTCACGCTCCCATGTGGACTCTCCCGGAGAGTGGTGTCTCCACATGACGCAAACAAAGGAAATGGTCTGGTTCCGCAGATGCTTCTCCCTCCGGTCGAGGATCTCTACTGGCTGCTCCTCGTATGTCAATCTCGGGCCCACCTCCAGCTCAGAATAGTCCACCACATGGCTGGGGTCTGGAATGTATCGTCGAAGCTGGGATATGTGGAAAATATCATGCACTCCCTCCAAGCTAGCTGGAAGCGCTAGTCGGTACGCCACCTCGCCAATCCGTGCCGTCACATCGAAGCGTCCGATGAATCTCGGACTGAGCTTCCCGCCTCTGTCGAACCGAATGACGCCTCTGGTCGGTGAGATCTTCAGGAACACTCTGTCTCCAACCTCGAACTCAAGCGGCCGTCTGCTGCTGTCTGCCCAATGCTTCTGCCGATCCTGCGCAACCCTGAGACGATCTCTGATCAGTCTGACTTTTTCTGCTGAGTCCACCACCATCTCTGGCCCAAGTAAAGCTCTCTCGCCAACGTCGTCCCAGGATAACGGCGTACGACATCTCCGCCCGTACAGTGCCTCGAATGGAGTTATCTCAATGCTGGCCTGATAACTGTTGTTATAGGCAAATTCCACCAGGTGTAAATGGTCCTCCCACGAACCGCCGAAGTCGAGTGCGCAAACTCGTAGCATGTCCTCCAAGGTCTGAATGGTCCTCTCGGACTGTCCGTCCGTCTGTGGATGATAAGCCGTACTGAACTTCAACTGTGATCCCAAGCTCTGCTGTAGACTCCTCCAGAAATGTGATATGAAGCGGCTGTCTCGATCTGAAACAATGCTGACTGGCACCCCGTGAATCCTCACGATCTGACGCATGTAGAGGTCTGCAAGCTTCTCGGTCGACAGCCCAACCTTGAACGGAATAAAATGAGCGGACTTTGTCAATCTGTCCACGATCACCCAAATAGCGTCCTTGCCACCGGGAGTACGCGGCAATCCAGAGACAAAGTCCATGGTAATGTGCTCCCACTTCCATTCCGGAATAGGTAAAGGCTGGAGTAGTCCCGCTGGTCTCTGGCGCTCCGCCTTGACTTGTTGGCACACAAGGCATCTGGAAACAAATCTGGCGACCTCTCTCTTCATCCCATACCACCAAACATACTCACGCAAATCCTTGTACATCTTGGTAGATCCAGGATGTATAGAATACTGCGACTGATGAGCCTCCTGCATGACCTCCTCTCGCAAGTCCTTAGGCACACACAGCTGACTCCCATGCCTCAAGGATCCGTCCTCCGCAATGGTGAAATCGTCGAGCAGACCTAACTCTGCCTGAGCTCTAAGACCTTGGATTCCCTCATCAAGCAACTGGGCCTCCTTGATCTTCTCTAGCAACCCTGACTGTATCTGCATTTGTATCATCTGACCTCTATACCCTGGGAGAACAATCTCAATCCCAAGGCTCTCCAGATCCTCTAAGAGATGCCGGTCCATGGTGAGATACATAGCAATAGGATACCGACTGAGAGCGTCTGCAACCACATTTGCCTTTCCAGGATGATACTGCAGACTGATGTCAAAATCCTTCATGAGTTCCAGCCATCTGTGCTGCCTCATATTCAGCTCCTTCTGAGTAAAGACATACTTCAGGCTTTTGTGGTCCGTGAAGATGTCCACTCTCTCTCCATACAGGTAATGCTTCCACAGTTTCAAGGCAAATATGACTGCTGCAAGCTCCAAGTCATGTGTAGGATAATTCTTATCATGGGGCCTCAACTGTCTAGAAGCATACGCTATAACCTTCTTGTTCTGCTCCAGCACACATCCCAAGCCTTTCCCTGAAGCATCACTGTAGATGACGAACCCTCCTGATCCCGATGGCAAAGCTAGAACTGGTGCAGTCATCAGTCTTCTCTTCAACTCTTCAAATGCTGACTGGCAGGCGTCACTCCATATGAACTCCTCGTCCTTCCGCGTAAGCTTCGTCATGGGCTCTGCTATCCTGGCGAAGTCCTTCACAAACTTCCTGTAGTATCCTGCAAGACCCAGGAAACTACGAATCTCTGCTACCGACTTGGGAGGTGCCTATGCTTCCACTGCCTCAATCTTCTTGGGATCCACAGAAATCCCCTCTCCAGTCACCACATGCCCTAGAAACTCCACTCTGTCCAAGAAAAACTCACATTTCGAAAGTTTTCCGTACAGCTTCTCCTTCCGTAGAATCTCTAAAACAATCCGCAGATGCTCAACATGCTCCTCCTCCGTCTTGGAATAGATCAGAATGTCGTCAATAAAAACTACGACAAACTTATCCAAATACTTGTGGAAAACCTTATTCATCAGGTTCATAAAAACTGCGGGGGCATTGGTGAGTCCGAATGGCATCACCAGGAACTCATACTGGCCGTATCGAGTGTTGAAGGCTGTCTTCGGTATATCCTGCTCCCGAACCTTCATCTGGTGGTACCCTGACCGAAGATCGATCTTAGAAAAGACCTTCGCTCCACTAAGCTGGTCAAACAGCTCATCAATCCGCGACAAGGGATATCTATTCTTGATGGTGATATTGTTGAGTGCACGGTAGTCAATGCACATCCTCACCGTCCCATCCTTCTTGGGCACAAAAAGCACCGGTGCTCCCCAGGGTGAAGCACTGGACCGAATGAATCCCTTGCCCTCCAGCTCATCAATCTGCGCCTTCAACTCTGCAGCTTCCTTCGGATTGATCTTGTAACAGTGCTGGGACTTTGGTGCTGATCCGGGCAATAAGTCAATGCCAAACTCCACGTCTCGATCTGGTGGCAATCCTGGAAGCTCCTCGGGAAAGACGTCAAGATACTCTGCAATCAGCGGATGCGGCAACTCCTGGTCTTCTGCAACTGCTCCGAAGTAGACTCCCTCTGGCCTCTCTGCAACTCGTCTGCTGATCTCGAACGATGGAACTCCCGGCGGGCTGAAGATCACCTTTCCTTCATGGCAGTCTATTACGGCAAACTGCTCGCTCATCCAGTCGATGCCGAGGACTACGTCGAATCCAGGCAGTGGCATTACTAGAAGTCGAGCTCGGATCTCTCTCCCAGCAATAGTGATAGGGCATTCCACCATCTCACTTACTGGAACTGATCCGCCTCCTGTCATGATCTGACAGTTCCGCCTAGTGGGCTTGGGTGTGAAGCCGTGTCTATGCAGAAACTCATATGATACAAAGCTATGTATGGCTCCAGAATCAAACAATGCAATAGCAGGGAAAGAATGCAAAAATATAGAACCTGTGATCACATCTGGTACTGCCTCGTCCTCCTCAACTGCAGCCATGACGTAAGCACGTCCCTGCTGTGCTCCTCCTCTCTGCTGCTGCTGGTGCTGTGCAAACCTCTGCTGCTGGGGTGGTAGAGCTCCTCCTCTCTGGGGTGCAGCAGGCAATGCTCTGGGTGGTGCAGCCGGTGGTCCTCCTCCTCGTCCTCCTGCTAGTCTGGCTGTAGCCTGAGCGCAGTCCCTCATCTGGTGTGCATTAGATCCGCAGAAGAGGCAAAGTCCCAACCTCTTGCGGCACTCGTCGATGTGGTGTCCAGGGCGATGACAAAATGCACAACTGATCGCCAGATGCTGTCTCTGATGCTGATGTGCTAGAGCTCTGGCCTGACGGTGATGCTGCTGCTGCTGGTGCGGCCTCGTCTGGGTCTGGGTCTGAACCCTCTTCGCTGGTGCCTGGAAGCTGCTGCTGCCCACGTCCCGGTCTCTCTTCAGTCTGGGGTCTGCCTCCTTCTCTACTGCCTGGGCGATCTTAAGGATGCTGGAGTAGGTAGTCGCCTGGCTAATCGCCACCGCATGTCGCAGCTCCCTGTTGAGACCCTTCTTGAATCTCCATGCTCTGTCCTCTGGCTCTCTAACCAGTCTCTCAGCGAACCTGCTGAGCCTGGTAAACTCCGAAGTGTACTGTGCGACCGTCATCGTCCCCTGCTGCAGCGCCTCGAACTGCACCCTCAACTCATCACGCTCCACCTCTGGGAAGAATTTCTCCTTGAACAATGTTTTGAAAACTGTCCAAGACACCCGGGGCTCCGCCAACTGGGGGTCCTCCCGATACCAAGCTCTGGCCAAGTCGAAGAGTCGCATGCTAGCCACTGACACCTTCTGGTCCTCTGGAATGTTCGCCATGGTCAAAGTCCTCTCTGCATTCTCCAGCCATTTATCTGCATAGATGATCCCCTCGTCGCCCCAGAAGTCCATCGGGCTAAGGTGCTGGTACTCCTTCGCTGTCCTGGGTCTCGGTCCTCGCGGTGCTGGAGGTGCTACTGGTGCTGGTGCTGGTGCTGGTGCTGCCGGCTCCCTGGTCCTCAGCGCGTCGACGACAGTCGCTCTGAACTGCGCTGTCTGATGTTTCTGGGCCTCCAGAAAGTGCTGAAACAACGCCATCACCTGGTTGCCGTCAAGCATCATCGTCGGCGGCAGCGATGGAAAGATAGGAGGCGCTGGCGGAAGCTGATCTGCCTGGACGTCTGGTGCGGGCTGCTCTGGTGCGGCCTGCTCCGAACCGCCTGCAACTCCAGAAGTGCCTGCAACTCCAGCCTGGTCTGCGGTCTTCCTCGTAGTGACCATCCTGCATAAAAAGAAAACTTGTTGAATGACAAACCCTAAACCTAACAAACAATGTTTTTATAATAATAAAGCACCTGAAGAACATGAATAACCTGATATACCCTTAATTCCCGATTTTCCTATGCTGTGATCAAGTTTCTCTAGTGTAATCAAGTCCCCCAATAGTACTCTAAGTCCTAGGTACCATTAGGATGGACCTGCATGGGCCACCACTAAAAACATGTCACGACCCGCTCCCGAATAATCGGACACGAATCGGACACGCCCAGCCTTCATTGTTAGACACAATGAAGTAAGCTATACCAAGCTAGGGAAACTAACCAGATAAACATGAAAGTATAGAATCACAACAACTATATAATGTGTCCCAACCAGAAAAGAGATACAATATCTGAATTTATTACAATTCAACTATAAGAGTCTGCTAGTCTCAATACATGGAAAGATAAATGGAAAACTAAATGAAACTAGGCCTCTGCAGCCTCTAGGTCACAAGCAGCTCCAGCTGGCTCAGGAGGGAAGGCAGTATCCTGTCCATAGTATGTGTCACACAAAGCCTCCATCTCACCTATCATAACATATCCAGTCAGGAGCGGAGCAAGTACAATTCTAGGTAATGAACAAGACATCATGAAATGAAGTACAAGGGAACATGGAAAGTACAGGAAAATACAAGTAAATAAGTACATGAAGAACAGGGTAAAGTACATGAAAGAACATGAATGTAAGAGCATGAATGAACATGATATGTAAGCACCTGAAAGAACATGATATCACAGGAAATAAGTACAAGGTAATCTCCTGAACATGTGTGTAATGCATTTGAAATATAACCAAATATGTGACCGGCTAGGGTAAGCACCTGAAAGCACCTGAAAGAACATGAATGGTGACTTAGGACCCGCGTGCACGATGCGGGGTCTAAGCTAAAACACACCTGAGTTGTTACTTGGGATTGGTCACATAGATAGTATATTTCCCCTCCCCAGATACAAGTAATAAGCACAAGAGAACAAGAGCACCAGAAAGAACATGTCGTATTGCAATTGTGTCACTCAAGGAAGTACAGGAAAGATAATGTAAAGTACAAAACCGTAGAGTGTACTTGCCTTGCTCCAGGTGATCAAGAAAGAGTAGTAAAGCTGGTAATCCTCCTGTTTATGATTTACAGTTGATAAGTCAACATGTGTAAAGTTGATATTTAAATCTAAAACAATCCTTAGATACCATTTGATAAATACAAACTTCTCTATTGAAAGTAATTATTTATAGTCTAGTTTAGACTAAACTTATCTAAATACTTCTTAAACCTATAATAATAGTCAACTTATTATGACTATGCAATACTCTAACAAGCATTGTTTAACAGAGCTATATACCAATATACAATTTCAATATTATTCCAAAGTATAAGGAAATCTAATTATCCTGCCTACACCACTCATGTTCCATAAAGGTCACTCCTATGTACAGTATTGGTTTCAAAGTATGGTGGCTGGCAACCCTACTTAATATCACCTTCAGTCTTCCTGAAAATATGAGAACATCTCTAACTTTCTTACATAAAGAAATCCTTATCTATACTTGTATATCCTTAACAGTGTGCAAAGACAAACTCAGCTAACAGTCTTATCGACTGTCCTGAACTAAAGTCACAAACTTCCATATACAAGAATTCCATTCTATCATTCCTAACAGTGACTTAAAAGAGCCCTGCTTCCCAGTGAAGGTCAGCTGAGTGTAACTTCTTGGGTTTAAAAGTCCTGCAGTCACAATACAAGGTAAGGTAGAGAAGAGAATGGTTTTCTTTTTGTCTAAGTCATAAAGGAAAATGGTATCCTGCTTAATTTACATACTCTGAGACACAGTGAACTATTGGTTCACAAGGACCCCTTTAAGTCCTTCAACATAAGAGGTCCCTGGCAGTTAAGACATCACCTATATGGCTAAAAGAAAATTTAGTTACTAGACCGCAGCTGCTAACAAAATTGAATGATATACCCAAATCAAAACTGGAACCTAATTGCAAGAACAGTCCTGCTATCACAGTCCATGTCTAAACCCAGGACAGTCTCACATGAACTCATATCAGCTAAACCTATAGACCACAACTCCATTTCTGACATCAATAGGATTCACTTGATTAGCAACAAAGTCCTAGCAGTAATCTAATCAGGAAAATATACACAACTAGTGGATAAATCATGATTGATGAATTTGTAATTACAAAGAGGAGGCATCCTTCCCCATACTGTTAACCAACAAAATCAAGGTAAACTCACTGTCAAGGATAACACTGCCCATAAGCAGGATAAATTCCCATTCAAACATGCAAAACTGGAATTGAATGATTGAAGGCTATTACTCCTAAATCGAATTGTTATCAAAATCTGGCTTAATATTGAATAGACAACCTGATCTCAAATCTCATGTCAATTCACATATCATCCCCATGTGAACTCACATTACAGTCTTGTGTGAATTTATATAACAGGTTTATATGAAAACATACGTCAATTCCTAACATTGGACTGAGCAATTGCCTGAACATATCAATTAACACAAAATCTTATGCATGCTAAACTTGGTTCCAGCCTACACTCTATCAGTCTCTGGTAACTGGTATGTGGAAACCAGGATAGTTAGCCACTTGAACAACCCATGTTCTCAGGAAATACAAGTACAGGTAGCTACATACATTAGTCCCAATTCACACAGGAATTTCTAATATCCTGATCATTAAGGGGGGTCACAAACACATGGTATCCCTATGGTTCTGATGCTTGTCCTGGTCCTAACAGGACTGATATAGGTAGCAGGTTATTAGTCCAAGTGTCAAAACATCTGATCAAAATAATGGAATCAAATTAAACTCTAAATCATCTATCAAAACAAAATAAACACACAGTTGCTAACTTAATCCCAGCCCAGACTTGATCCACTCATACTTGATTCAAAGTTTCCCAGTAATGCTCTCACTTAAATGGTTTTCCCTCCCTGTTGATGGATTCAGACAAGAACATCTAGGGATCAGTCTGAACATATCAAATAGGAAATGATTTGTTCACTATAGACTGGCTATGGAACAGGGCCATGGAAAATACCCATACCCAGTCACTCATGGTCGTAGCTATGAAAATGAATTTAGGATTTAAAACTACGACTAACACAAACATTCCCATTAATAATACAACCCATGTCCTCATAAAAACCACAATAATAGAACAACAGTGTATGCTACAAATAGTTAAGGGAAATTACCTGAGGATGAATCAACCTTGTCTCTGACACAACGGCACAGCTCTCACTTCTTCCTCTCAGATCAAAACTCTATGGAAACTAAAGAAAATAAAATCACCATGGGTTGTCTAATCATCAATCAAGTATAGATTCATTGATCCATCAATGGAGGACTTACCAACGTTCCAATTCACGAGCTAGGATGATCAACAAATTGAGATCCACTATGATCCTATATATTGATCTAACACCAAAACAATAAGAAACTAAATCAAAAGAAAAGCACAACAGAAATATTGGATCAAAACAAGACATCTACCTCTTCGATTAATCTCAGGAGCAATTTCTCAAACAGATCAAGAGCTTTGGGGAGAAATTTCCAATTCCAACTACAATTATTTCGATGAGGGATCAGATCAAGGAAGATTGAACTAAGGATCAATTTGATTGAAAAAGAACTCACCCACTCGATTGGAAAACAGTCGATCCCCTTCTTGCTTCCTGCTGCTGCGTCCCACCCCTTGTGTCGTCCGTCAATCAAGAGAAAGGTTTGTCGAGGCATGGTGGTTCGCCATGGCCACTCCAGAACAGAGTTTCGAAAGGAAGAAGGAATGGTTAGAGAAATGGAGAGGGTTGTTACAATGGAGGAGGTTGCTTAAATAAGCCAGGTAGCGTGAGGCTCAGGCTTCCAATTGGCGGGAAAAATTCTTGCCCCACCCTCTCTGACAGGTCGTTGGGTGTCAGAGGTGAGGGAGAGCACATGGCCACCTCCCTCGGCCGTTAGGATTTGAATTTCGAGTGTAGCTCGAAAATACTGTGAGAAGAAAGAATAGCCTTACGAATTAGAGGTTGGAAATGGGCTTCAGTAATGGGCCATTAGTGATAGTATAGGTTTTAAAATGATTTAAGCCCAATTAAAATTTTAAATGATAACTAAATTAAAAAGAACATTCCTAATCATTTAAGAAACTTTTAAAATTCAAAATTTCAGAAAAGTGGAGTTACAATATATAGATAATGAAATGTCGTTGTCAGCCCATTCTCAAACAATACATGGTGAGAATTAATTTTACTTCTAGAAGGTGTACATTGTTCTCCATATAAATTTAAATTTTCTGCAAAAAAATAAAAAAAATAAGAAAAATAATCACAATATAATAATGATAAATAATTTTTTTATTTTATTTTAATAAATAAACAAATAAAATTTTAGGCACTCAATCATAGAAAATCAATATACTCACCTAATTACACACTATATGATTTTCATAATTATTTTTTATTCATTTAGGTGTACAATGTTTAAAAAATATATTTATCAATTTTATGGGAAAGTAAAATTTTATCTTCTAACGCAAATTTTATCATGAATCTAACTTAAGATAAAAAAAATACAAATCTTTTTCACTTGATTAATATGGTTGCAAATTATTAACTAAAATCTATACCTATATAAATTTATTCAGACTTGAAAAAAAATGAGATAAATAATGTACTTGAAGGATCCAACATCAATCAAATCAATTACTCGAAGAATCTTCCTGCACTATTGTAAATCTCTTTGTCGAGTAGTCAAATGAATTTTTCTTCATTGAACCAATTAAATGAACAATTCACTTGATCCACATGCTATATATATATATATATATATATATATATATATATATATATATATATATATATATATATATATATATATATATATATATATATATATATATATATATAGTGCCACCCAGGCAGCTTTGGCCCGGATAATTTTAATCATTAAACATATAGAGAAAATATATCATACTGTTCGTGATGTCACTAAAAGAAGACCTAAATGATGAATAAGTGTTCAAGCAATTGTCACCAAATATATGCTAAAAATTATTTTTGCTTGAAGGAAGCGTACGTTGATCTCTATCCGAATATATGTTTTCTACAAAAAAAAAAAATCTTAATTTTAAAAAAACTAAAATATAATTTTAATCATGAATCAAAAATATAAATTTTAATGAAAATTTAATTTTAATCATCAAATAATTCTAAGAAATTATACTTTTAACTATTGGATTTGTAATTTTCTTTAACAAAATCGAATATTTTTTTTAACCATATCATGAATAAATAATTTCAAAACCTAAGTTCATGATTCTACAATTTCATATAAATATCAGTTTTATCTATCTTATTTTGTTGCAAACATTCTAAAAAAAATTGTATATTTTTCGCAAGGTATTAACGACATTAAGCTTGTGAATCATATCCTTCAAAATATAGCACATTTGCACCCATGGCAACACACACTATCTTGTAGAAATGAATAATAGATAATTTTTATTGATGGGCTACTGCCACTACTTATAGCGTGTCCAACCCCTCTTCATAATAAATCTTCCGATGTGGGACTAAAATCCCTTATTGGTTCTCAACTCTCCCCCCAATATGGGGCGATAGATATTAATCATCCCCATCTTGTTACATAGCTTTGACAGACTCAATAAACTAAGACCTTTAGTCAGACAGTCTGCAACTTGTTCTTCTGAGCGAACATGGTCAATCTTCTGTATCCCTTGTTCCAGCTTCTCCTTGATGAAGAATCGATCGATCTCGATGTGCTTCGTTCTGTCGTGCTGAACTAGATTGTTAGCTATACTTATTGCAGCTTGATTATCGCTCAAAAGATATAACGGTGCTCCCTTTTCCAGCTTCAAATCTATCAACAGTGCTTTCACCCACAGCAACTCTGACACTCCTAGAGCCATTGCTCTGTATTCTGCTTCAGCTGAAGACCGTGCTACCACTGACTGTTTCTTGCTTCTTCATGAGACCAGGTTTCCTCCTACAAAAACACAGTACCCCGTGGTAGTGTAACATCCAATTTTCTGAAATTGGGGTATTTTTGAAAAATTATTATTTTTATTATTTATTAATGGTATTATAGTCATGATATGATTTTTGGTGATTTTTAGTTAGTTAAAACCATTTTCTAAGTCATGACTTATGACTTTGTGACTTACTATTATAACCCTAGTGTAAACCCTGGAGATTTCATAACCTAGAGACTAACCATGATCATGTGAGCCTAGCCATAGGTTTAGAACATCAAATTAGGGCTTTTTAGCCTAAAGGGTATTTTGATAATTTTCTAGGATTTATTTGGAATTATTTGGATTTATGTGTTTTTATTAATATTTAATTATTGATTAGTGTCATGTTAGTCCCTAACCTAGTTTAGCACTAATCTAGAGGTTAGCTACTAACCTAGAAGCTTTAGGATGGATAATTAGTCATGGGTTAAAGTGGTATAAATATCTTAGGATGCCTTTATGGATATTTTGCTTGAATTACTCAAAATATTAAGACTTTTACACCAAAGTCTTTGCCTTAACCTAGAAGAAACCCAAGGACACCCCGCCCTTGCCATGGCCGGCCAAGACACCCCCCCTAGCAGCCACACATCCTATATAATCCCATCAAATCATTCATGAACATTTTTACATGAATTTTAATCCTAGAAAAATCCCATTCCTTCAAACCTACACAACTTGATCATTTTTGATCCAAATCACCTCTAGTTTCTTGCATTGGACTCCCCAACACTAGAGGATACTAGTTAGGGCCTGCTATAAAGGATTTGTGGAGCTTTGGACATCACCAAGAGAAGAGGACACCCCCCTACTTGGTATTTTCTTGAGTTTTCACTCAAATAGGTAAATACCCATAAACCTAGTTAATACCCTGATTTTTCTTCATAAATGCATGCATATAGGTATACCCCAACTGTAGGCTAAGTTTGGTGAAATTTAGGATTGGTTTGGTGTCCGTATCGGACACGTATCTGTGTTTGAAAACCCTTGTTTGATGAAATGCCACAAAGGATTGGTTTTTGTGTTTTTCTAAAACAAATTATATTTTTGTGTAGCCCTAGACTTGTAGGTTACAACCCAAGTAGATTGAGCACGTTTTCGTGCTGTGTCCGTGTCCAAAATGGACACGAACCCACTGCACGAGCACACGCGTGCATGCCCTGCTACCACACCCTTCGTGCTCACTGCACAGAGCACGTGGACACGCCAAAATTGGTGGACATGAGGGGGCAATGTCTGCGAACATGCCCCCAAAATCTCACAACTTCTCGTGTCGTGTCGAGTGAGAAATCTCACTCGTACTGGACACGCACTGCTGTGCACGCGCGCGTTTCAGTCGAAAATTCTACTTAGACACGGCCTTTGTGTCGCGTGGACACGAGTCGAGGATACCTCGTGGTGACACAAGCGTGTAGCCCTTCAAGTGGCGAACACGAGGGCACGACCACGAGATGTGTCATGTCCTGTGTCACGAGCACGAGACGTGCAACCACGTGCACGACGCGATCTGAACGTGTGTATCAGTCGTGTTTTTTACGACTGATACGGGTTTTGTATCGTGTCCAAGAGTGTCGTGAACACGTGTCAGTATATGGATCGTGTAGCCCTATATGTGGGCTACACGTGTGCATGACCACGAGACACGTGGATGTGTGTGTCGTGTCCAGCACGCACGCGAACACGTGCACGACGCTGTGACACTGCACAGTGTCTGTGTTTACCCGATTGGGTTTATGAACACTTGGACACGTCGTGTCGTGTCGTGGTGCACTCCCATGGACACACACGACACGTACACATGTGGGGGCTCGATTACCAACCCTTGGGTTCGAGTCTTAGCTCGTGTTGGTGTGTGTACATGGGTTTACCATGTTTCCTATGCACAGTGACTTATTCTCAGATTTTGGGATTTTTCCCAGTTTTTCAAAATGAATTTCAAATCGATTTTTATTATGATTTATGCATGTATATGTGTATTTCAGTATATGTATAGATAGTATATGTGTATGTGAGTGTGTAGGTGAGATTTTAAGATGTATACATGTATATACATGTGTATATACATGTATGTATATATGTAGGTTTGTGGGTGTTTTGTGTGTGTGTGGGGAGCCAATTTCCTGTTCCAGGAAAACTGGAACACCCCTCCCCCCTTTCCTGTGTCATCTAAGTCCCTCTCTCTCACTGTTTTCTCCTTCACTCTCTCTCTAATTCTCTCTTTCACTCTCTCACATCTCTCTCTCTATTTCCCTATATATATATATATATATATATATATATATATATATATATATATGTTATATTATATACAACTATATATATTGGTATATATAGTTGAGGGTATATATTTATGGGCTTATATATATATATATATATATATATATATATATATATATATATATATATATATATATGAAAATGTATATATATGTATATATGTTAGCTATTTATATATGTATATATATTATGTATATATGTGAGAATGATTGGTATTATATATATAGGGTATACATATATTGATATATATATGTAGTAGATAGACTTTTGTATATCTATATATATAGATATGTATATATATAAATGACCTTCTAGATATAGGTTTATATAGAAACCTATGACACATAGCCTATAGGCCTAAGTAGGATATTATATATATGTATGTAAGTCATATATATATATTGTATAAGGTAGATACCTATATGATATTAGCCTATAGAACCTAGTTACTAGCCTATGGCCTATGGCCAATGAGTTAGGATAGACCATTAGGCCTACTAGACCTAGGTTGACCAAAATGTTGACCATGGTTGACTAAGGTCAACTATTGGTCAAACCATGACCTAATTGACCTAAAAATGACTAGTTTAACTAGTCTGACCATGTTTGACCCAATTACTTTATTGACTAGTCTTTGTTTGACCTAATTACCTTACTGACTAGTCTTTGTTTGACCAATACCTTAGTTGGTCTAAGTTTGACCTTGACTTGACCCAGATTGATCATGTTGACTAGTATTTGACTAGTTTGATTAGAATATTGACCAGGAGTTGACTTTAACCTAGATTAAACTTGTTTGACCTTGTTTGATCTTGTTTGACCTTATTTGACCTAGTATGACTTCCTGTGACCTAGTTTGACTGTTGAGTTGACCAAGAGTTGACTTTTGACCAGATTGACCTAGAATCATGTAGTATGCATTGTATACTTTATTTTTACCATTGTGGATACATTATGACTTGTATTGCTCTGATTAGGAGCCATACACCTCTCCTCAGACAGTATATCCTCTTCAGACATTCAGTTATCAGGCGAGTACATTCTCTGACCGTTTCATACTTGTTCAGGCTTTACTTCTCGCTCTAGATTACTTTACTTGATGCTGTCACATTGGTAACACGGATTGGTACTATATGGATCTTTACATGAGATGTTATCCCCCTCGGGAGCATCGGGTACTTCATGTTACGTGTGTTTCACTTTCATCATGTACTCCTGTGCTTCCATCATACATGTATACTCATGTGATCATGTACTCTCATGTTCACTGAGCCCTCATGTATAACTTCATGTATACTCATTTATGAGCCTCATGTGAAGTAATCATGTATAATAACGTAACTTGTCTATATCCTCGTGTATTGATTGGGGAAACGGGAGAGTAGAAGTAGACATGTGAATAATTCCAAAGTAGTGTAATCATGTACAAACTCAGTAGTGTAATCATGTATAAATTCTAGCCATTCACATGCTTATCTTGTACTCTACATCACTAGCCACTTACAGTTCTCTATATACAGTAGATATTTCCTTTACAAGCTATCTCTTTTACAGCATATATTTCCTTTCAGCATTTCCTGTATCTTACTCTATTGTATGTATCGTATTTCCTAACCTGATATGAACTGCGTGAGATGTACTATGCTCGTTCCTGTCCTGACTGGACCTGTTGAAAATATTACAGAGGATGAGGATGAGGCCCTGGTGTCTACCTATTATGGAGCAGGACTAGATGATACTTATGTTGTGGACCCTCAGCAGGATCCACCTGCAGCCGAGGATGTTGCCCCAGTAGTCTAGGCTAGCTTAGCTAGACAGTCTTTTTCATATTATCTTTTTGTCTCACATTCTGAGTTGTATTTTGAGATGTTGAGATATATAGACTCTTAGACTTATTGTATTATGAGTTGACATTCTGGATGTTATGTATCCTAGACACTTAGACTTATTTCATCTATTCTACTGTTCTCTTTGAGTTACTGTCTATCTATCTATCTTTCATTCTTCTAGCTAGATGTGATTGAGATTGTATTCTGTTTGTCACCTCCATTCGGAGAGTATAAACTGTACAGGTACTTTTATATTGTTAGATGATTGACCTAGGACAGCGTTCTACCGTCGACACTACGGCGTAGGCTGGACGTACCCACTTCTCGTGCCCCTATACAGGGTGCGGGTCGTGACACGTTTTTAGTGGTGGCCCATACAGGTCGAGTTTATGTAGTGATATTCGAACTAGAGTATCACTACAACCTGCGATAGGATTTGAGGAATAGGCTTAGTGAGAGAGGATACTCAATCATTGTTAGGATATCTTGAGAGATTCCTGGGATGACCCTTGAGAATCTCATTTGAATTACGATTTATACTCCTTTTCCCTTGATTGAATTTGATTTTGGAGGATTCACTGTAGAACTTTGAATCCTGGTGTTAGTAGATGATTTTGAAATTTTTGTAGTTGTTGATTTTAATTTCTTTGTGTTAGATTAATTTTTTTTAATTTTAAGGTACTCAATCACATTTATGAGAAAACTCTCATCTGTTTCTTGCCATCTAATCCTCTTGCTAATTGCTTTCCATTAAAATGAACTGTCCCCTCTATTTTTGCATCTTGCTCAACTCCTACCAATCTATGTGACTGTATCCCAAACCTGACTTACTCGACATTTCCTCAAATCAAGACCTTATTGAGACCTTCTAACCTTGACCTTTGATTTATCGAACCCTAACTATATTCATCTAGTAGCCTATCTATCCCTAGGACTGTGTTCCTAAATTATTTACTAGATTCCTAATTAATTTTATTCCATGGGTTAATTTGATCTTCTTTAATTTTTGCATCAATTATCACGTCTTGAACTCCTACTTTCTATTCTAGATCATTGGACGTCCTTTACCGTGACTTAGATATTCACAGTATAATACTAGCTGTTACCCTCCCAATAAATTTCACATGTAAGAGCAAGACTAGCCTACCTTCATCTACGTATTCCATGTCCTACTAAAACCCGTCTCCTTGTACTCTATTTTCTTGATATGATTTACTGGCCAAATGGCTAAACTAAAACCTATACCATGATACTAAATTAATTCTTATTTCAATTAGAGATCCACCTTGGCTCAATTCTTTCGACCTGGCATGTGATGGTATTCTGCTTGAATCCTTGAATACTTAACCTTGTACCTTACCTTGAATGCTTGACCCAATTGGTTAAGGATCTTGGACTATGTATCTTCCTTCATCATTTCCACCCTTACTTATATCTTATGCTATAAATTTATCCTTAGTTTTACATGCTTATCCTTTTCGAGCTTGATCATGATATATTTTATTGGGTGTACACCCACTAACATATTATCTAATCAGAACCGGCGCATGATGGTCTGATCAACCTATTGCGTTTTGGTTCGCTTTTTCATATATTAATCTACGTGGATGGAGACATAGTTAAACTTGCCCTAGAATCTTATCCGCAATAGCCTTGACAATTCTCCTTGGAATTATTTTATCGCCTATGAACCTCGTATTCGTATCCAGTTGAATTAAATTTAATCATGACCTGGATCTTCATCATTGGATGCTCGTGCTCATACTTGATTTCATTAATTTTCCACCTTGCCCAAATCTCGATTTATCCTGAAATTGATCAACTTAGATCGTGTCAAGACTAAAAGCTATTTGTGATTGTTTGTGCCTAAATTTTCAATTTTCTTTTACCACTTTATGGAATAGTAACTTTTAATGATTTCTCACTTACTTGTTAATGACAAATTTTCATATAGGATGGTAGACGGCCCTATAGCCTTGATGATTGTTGTTCCCTTACCTTCCAAATTAGGACACCCTAGATTGCTTGTACGTTTTGATACCATAGTACAGTATTTATCTAGAATGACTAGTGCACCTAGATAAGACCACAGACTGCCCCATTTAACCTGTCCCCCTGGTACCACTATTTCATCAAGATTTTTTGTTCAATTTAGGCCATAGATCTTTCCCACTCTAAGTTGTGATCATCGTAGGCACATTACCGTGACTTTTAAGTTAGGAGCACAAGACTAGTTGTTTTCTCAAAACTGACTTCGCATACATGACCTAGACATGACACTCTACACCCATGACCTTAGTGTCCCACTCAGGCATACCATCGTGTGCTTCATTTCTTAGTACGATTTTCTTGACCCGAGACTCCACCCTGATTTACCCCATAGAGTTACTTTTGATTTCGATTTAGATTAAGGGCACCTTATGACCTAAAACTGCCAGCCAATTTTTGGACATGACCCAGTATAGGTCTACTACCAATATTTTGCTTGTTGACCTTGTATGTTGCTAGGTAGTAGCTTTGTCCCTGATTGTTGGAGGTTTGACCTAGGAGGAGTACGACCATCTAAATTTCGAGGACGAAATTATTTTAAGGTGGGTAGACTTGTAACACCCAGTTTTCTAAAATTAGGATATTTTTGAAAAATTATTATTTTTATTATTTATTAATGGTATTATAGTCATGATATGATTTTTGGTGATTTTTAGTTAGTTAAAACCATTTTCTAAGTCATGACTTATGACTTTGTGACTTACTATTATAACCCTAGTGTAAACCCTAGAGATTTCATAACCTAGAGACTAACCATGATCATGTGAGCCTAGCCATAGGTTTAGAACATCAAATTAGGGCTTTTTAGCCTAAAGGGTATTTTGGTAATTTTCTAGGATTTATTTGGAATTATTTGGATTTATGTGTTTTTATTATTATTTAATTATTGATTAGTGTCATGTTAGTCCCTAACCTAGTTTAGCACTAATCTAGAGGTTAGCTACTAACCTAGAAGCTTTAGGATGGATAATTAGTCATGGGTTAAAGTGGTATAAATATCTTAGGATGCCTTTATGGATATTTTGCTTGAATTACTCAAAATATCAAGACTTTTACACCAAAGTCTTTGCCTTAACCTAGAAGAAACCCAAGGATACCCCCCTTGCCATGGCCGGCCAAGACACCCCCCCTAGCAGCCACACATCCTATATAATCCCATCAAATCATTCATGAACATTTTTACATGAATTTTAATCCTAAAAAATCCCATTCCTTCAAACCTACATAACTTGATCATTTTTGATCCAAATCACCTCTAGTTTCTTGCATTGGACTCCCCTACACTAGAGGATACTAGTTAGGGCCTGCTATCAAGGATTTGTGGAGCTTTGGGCATCACCAAGAGAAGAGGACACCCCCCTACTTGGTGTTTTCTTGAGTTTTTACTCAAATAGGTAAATACCCATAAACCTAGATAATACCCTAATTTTTCTTCATAAATGCATGCATATAGGTATACCCCAACTGTAGGCTAAGTTTGGTGAAATTTAGGATTGGTTTGGTGTCCGTATCGGACACGTATCTGTGTTTGGAAACCCTTGTTTGATGAAATGCCACAAAGGATTGGTTTTTGTGTTTTTCCAAAACAAATTACATTTTTGTGTAGCCCTAGACTTGTAGGTTACAACCCAAGTGGACTGAGCACGTTTTCGTGCTGTGTCCGTGTCCAAAATGGACACGAACCCACTGTACGAGCACACGCGTGCATGCCCTGCTACCACACCCTTCGTGCTCACTGCATAGAGCACGTGGACAGGCCAAAATTGGGGGACACGAGGGGGCAATGTCTGCGAACATGCCCCCAAAATCTCACAACTTCTTGTGTCGTGTCGAGTGAGAAATCTCACTCGCACTGGACACGCACTGCTGTGCACGCGCGCGTTTCAGTCGAAAATTTGACTTAGACACGGCCTTCGTGTCGCGTGGACACGAGTCGAGGACACCTCGTGGTCACACGAGCGTGTAGCCCTTCAAGTGGCGAACACAAGGACACGACCACGAGATGTGTCGTGTCCAGTGTCACGAGCACGAGACGTGCAACCGCGTGCACGACGCGGTCTGAACGTGTGTATCAGTCGTATTTTTTATGACTGATACGGGTTTCGTATCGTGTCCAGGAGTGTCGTGGACATGTGTCAGTGTGTGGATCGTGTAGCCCTATATGTGGGCTACACGTGTGCATGACCACGAGACACGTGGTTGTGTGTGTCGTGTCCTGCACACACGCGAACACGTGCACGACGCTGTGACACTGCACAGTGTCTGTGTTTACCCGATTGGGTTTATGAACACTTGGACACACCGTGTCGTGTCGTGGTGCACTCCCATGGACACACACGACACGTACACATGTGGGGGCTCGATTACCAACCCTTGGGTTCGAGTCTTAGCTCGTGTTGGTGTGTGTACATGGGTTTACCATGTTTCCTATGCACAGTGACTTATTCCCAGATTTTAGGATTTTTCCCAGTTTTTCAAAATAAATTTCAAATCGATTTTTATTATGATTTATGCATGTATATGTGTATTTTAGTATATGTATAGATAGTATATGTGTATGTGAGTGTGTAGGTGAGATTTTAAGATGTATACATGTATATACATGTGTATATACATGTATGTATATATGTAGGTTTGTGGGTGTTTTGTGTGTGTGTGGGGAGCCAATTTCCTGTTCCAGGAAAACTGGAACACCCCTCCCCCCTTTCCTATGTCATCTAAGTCCATCTCTCTCACTGTTTTTTCTCCTTCACTCTCTCTCTCTAATTCTCTCTTTCACTCTCTCACATCTCTCTCTCTATTTCCCTCTATATATATATTATATATGTTATATATTCCCTCTATATATATATGTTATATATATATATATATATATATATATATATATATATATATATATATATATATATATATATAATATATATATATATATATGTTAAAAAAAAAATATATATATATATATGTTATATTATATACAACTTATATATTGTATATATATAGTTGAGGGTATACATTTATGGGCTTATATATATATATATATATATATATATATATATATATATATATATATATATCTATATATATATATATTATATATATATATATATGAACATGTATATATGTTAGCTATTTATATATGTATATATGTGAGAATGATTGGTATTCTATATATAGGGTTATACATATATTGATATATATATGTAGTAGATAGACTTTTGTATATCTATATATATAGATATGTATATATATAATGACCATCTAGATATAGAAACCTATGAAAAAAGATATATAAATGACCTTCTAGATATAGGTTTATATAGAAACCTATGACACATAGCCTATAGGCCTAAGTAGTATATTATATATATATATGTATGTAAGTCATATATATATATATTGTATAAGGTAGATACCTATATGGTATTAGCCTATGGAACCTAGTTACTAGCCTATGGCCTATGGCCAATGAGTTAGGATAAACCATTAGGCCTACTAGACCTAGGTTGACCAAAATGTTGACCATGGTTGACTAAAGTCAACTATTGGTCAAACCATGACCTAATTGACCTAAAAATGACTAGTTTAACTAGTCTGACCATGTTTGACCCAATTACCTTATTGACTAGTCTTTGTTTGACCTAATTACCTTACTGACTAGTCTTTGTTTGACTAATACCTTAGTTGGTCTAAGTTGACCTAGACTTGACCCAGATTGATCATGTTGACTAGTATTTGACTAGTTTGATTAGAATGTTGACCAGGAGTTGACTTTAACCTAGATTAAACTTGTTTGACCTTGTTTGATCTTGTTTGACCTTATTTGACCTAGTATGACTTCCTGTGACCTAGTTTGACTGTTGAGTTGACCAAGAGTTGACTTTTGACCAGATTGACCTAGAATCATGTAGTATGCATTGTATACTTTATTTTTACCATTGTGGATACATTATGACTTGTATTGCTCTGATTAGGAGCCATACACCTCTCCTCAGATAGTATATCCTCTTCAGACATTCAGTTATCAGGCGAGTACATTCTCTGACCGTTTCATACTTGTTCAGGCTTTACTTCTCGCTCTAGATTACTTTACTTGATGCTGTCATATTGGTAACACGGATTGGTACTATATGGATCTTTACATGAGATGTTATCCCCCTCGGGAGCATCGGGTACTTCATGTTATGTGTGTTTACTTTCATCATGTACTCCTGTGCTTCCATCATGCATGTATACTCTTGTGATCATGTACTCTCATGTTCACTGAGCCCTCATGTATAACTTCACGTATACTTATTTATGAGCCTCATGTGAAGTAATCATGTATAATAACGTAACTTGTCTAGATCCTTGTGTATTGATTGAAGAAACGGGGGAGTAGAAGTAGACATATGAATAATTCCAAAGTAGTATAATCATGTACAAACTCAGTAGTGTAATCATGTATAAATTTTAGCATTCACATGCTTATCTTGTACTCTACATCACTAGCCACTTACAGTTTTCTATATACAGTCGATATTTCCTTTACAAGCTATCTCTTTTACAGCATATATTTCTTTCAACATTTCCTGTATCTTACTCTATTGCCTGTATCGTATTTCCAAACCTGATATGAACTGCGTGAGGTGTATTGTGCTCATTCCTGTCCTGACTGGACCTGTTAAAATATTACAGAGGATGAGGATGAGGCCTTGGTGTCTACCTATTATGGAGCAGGACTAGATGATACTTATGTTGTGGACCCTCAGCAGGATCCACCTGCAGCCGAGGATGTTGCCCCAGTAGTCTAGGCTAGCTTAGCTAGACAGTCTTTTTCATATTATCTTTTTGTCTCACATTCTGAGTTGTATTTTGAGATGTTGAGATATATAGACTCTTAGACTTATTGTATTATGAGTTAACATTCTGGATGTTATGTATCCTAGACACTTAGACTTATTTCATCTATTCTACTGTTCGCTTTGAGTTACTGTCTATCTATCTATCTTTCATTCTTCTACCTAGATGTGATTGAGATTGTATTCTGTTTGTCACCTCCATTCGGAGAGTATAAACTGTACAGGTACTTTTATATTGTTAGATGATTGACCTAGGACAGCGTTCTACCGCCGACACTGCGACGTAGGCTGGACGTAACCACTTCTCGTGCCCCTATACAGGGTGCGGGTCGTGACACGTTTTAGTGGTGGCCCATGCAGGTCGAGTTTATGTAGTGATATTCGAACTAGAGTATCACTACAGCCTGCGATAGGATTTGAGGAATAGGCTTAGTGAGAGAGGATACTCAATCATTGTTAGGATATCTTGAGAGATCCTGGGATGACCCTTGAGAATCTCATTTGAATTACGATTTAAACTCCTTTTCCCTTGATTGAATTTGATTTTGGAGGATTCACTGTAGAACTTTGAATCCTGGTGTTAGTAGATGATTTTGAAATTTTTGTAGTTGTTGATTTTAATTTCTTTGTGTTAGATTAATTTTTTTTATTTTAAGGTACTCAATCACATTTATGAGAAAACTCTCATCTGTTTCTTGCCATCTAATCCGCTTGCTAATTGCTTTCCATTAAAATGAACTGTCCCCTCTTTTTTTGCATCTTGCTCAACTCCTACCAATCTATGTGACTGTATCCTAAACCTGACTTACTCGACATTTCCTCAAATCAAGACCTTATTGAGACCTTCTAACCTTGACCTTTGATTTATCGAACCCTAACTATATTCATCTAGTAGCCTATCTATCCCTAGGACTGTGTTCCTAAATTATTTACTAGATTCCTAATTAATTTTATTCCATGGGTTAATTTGATCTTCTTTAATTTTTGCATCAATTATCACGTCTTGAACTCCCACTTTCTATTCTAGATCATTGGACGTCCTTTACCGTGACTTAGATATTCAGAGTATAATACTAGCTGTTACCTCCCAACAAATTTTACATGTAAGACCAAGACTAGCCTACCTTCATCTAGGTATTCCATGTCCCACTAAACCCGTCTCCTTGTACTCTATTTTCTTGATAATGATTTCTGGTCAAATGGCTAAACTAAAACCCTACCATGATACTAAATTAATTCTTATTTCAATTAGAGATCCACCTTGGCTCAATTCTTTCGACCTGGCATGTGATGGTATTCTGCTTGAATCCTTGAATACTTAACCTTGTACCTTACCTTGAATGCTTGACCCGATTGGTTAAGGATCTTGGACTATGTATATCCTTTCATCATTTCCACCCTTACTTATATCTTATGCTATAATTTTATCCTTAGTTTTACAGCTTATCCTTTTCGAGCTTGATCATGATATATTTTATTGGGTGTACACCCACTAACATATATCTAATCAGAACCGGCGCATGATGGTCTGATCAACCTATGCGTTTTGGTTCGCTTTTTTCATATATTAATCTACGTGGATGGAGACATAGTAAACTTGCCCTAGAATCTTATCCGCAATAGCCTTGACAATTCTCCTTGGAATTATTTTATCGCCTATGAACCTCGTATTCGTATCCAGTTGAATTAAATTTAATCATGACCTGGATCTTCATCATTGGATGCTCGTGCTCATACTTGATTTCATTGATTTTTCCACCTTGCCCAAATCTCGATTTATCCTGAAATATGATCAACTTAGATCGTGTCAAGACTAAAAGCTATTTGTGATTGTTTGTTTTTATGCCTAAATTTTCAATTTTCTTTTTACCACTTTATGGAATAGTAACTTTTAATGATTCTACTTACTTGTTAATGACAAATTTTTCATATAGGATGGTAGACGGCCCTATAGCCTTGATGATTGTTGTTCCCTTACCTTCCAATTAGGACACCCTAGATTGCTTGTACGTTTTGATACCAAGGACAGTATTATCTAGAATGACTAGTGCACCTAGATGAGACCACAGACTGTCCCATTTAACCTGTCCCCTTGGTACCACTATTCATCATTTTTGTTCAATTAGGCCATAGACTTTTCCCACTCTAATTATGATCATCGTCACATACCGTGACTTTTAAGTTAGGAGCACAAGATAGTTGTTTTCTCAAAACTGATTCGCATACATGACCAGACATGACACTCTACACCCATGACCTTAGTGTCCCACTCAGGCATACCATCGTGTGCTTCATTGCTTGTACGATTTTCCTGACCCGAGACTCCACCCTGATTTACCCCATAGAGTTACTTTTGATTTCGATTTAGATTAAGGGCACCTTATGACCTAAAACTGCCAGCCAATTTTGGAATGACCCAGTATAGGTCTACTACCCAATATTTTGCTTGTTGACCTTGTATGTTGCTAGGTAGTAGTTGTCCCTGATTGTTGGAGGTTGACCTAGGAGGAGTACGACATCTAAATTTCGAGGACGAAATTATTTTAAGGTTGGGTAAGACTTGTAACACCCAGTTTTTCTAAAATTGGGGATTTTTGAAAATTATATTTTTTATTATTTATTAATGGTTTATAGTCATGATATGATTTTTGGTGATTTTTAGTTAGTTAAAACCATTTTCTAAGTCATGACTTTGTGACTTACTGTAAACCCTAGTGTAAACCCTAGAGATTTCATAACCTAGAGACTAACCATGATCATGTGAGCCTAGCCATAGGTTTAGAACATCAAATTAGGGCTTTTAGCCTAAAGGGTATTTTGGTAATTTTCTAGGATTTATTGGAAATTATTTGGATTTATTGTTTTATTATTATTTAATTATTGATTAGTGTCATG
>JANAVB010040619.1:14423569-14491069 GCA_029216955.1 Iris pallida
GGCCTAGACCTTTCCCACTCTAAGTTATGATCATCGTTGGCACATTACCGTGACTTTTAAGTTAGGAGCGCAAGACTAGTTATTTTCTCAAAACTGACTTCGCATACTGACCTAGACATGACACTCTACACCCATGACCTTAGTGTCCCTCAGGCATACCATCGTGTGCTTCATTTGCTTGTACGATTTTCCTGACCCGAGACTCCACCCTGATTTACCCATAGAGTTACTTTTGATTTCGATTTAGATTAAGGGCACCTTATGACCTAAAACTGCCAGCCAATTTTTGGACATGACCCAGTATAGGTCTACTACCAATATTTTGCTTGTTGACCTTGTATGTTGCTAGGTAGTAGCTTCGTCCCTGATTGTTGGATGTTTGACCTAGGAGGAGTACGACCATCTAAATTTCGAGGACGAAATTTTTAAGGTGGGTACACTTGTAACACCCAGTTTTCTGAAATTGGGTATTTTTGAAAAATTATATTTTATTATTATTAATGGTATTATAGTCATGATATGATTTTTGGAGATTTTTAGTTAGTTAAAACCATTTTCTAAGTCATGACTTTGTGACTTACTATTATAACCCTAGTGTAAACCCTAGAGATTTCATAACCTAGAGACTAACCATGATCATGTGAGCCTAGCCATAGATTTAGAACATCAAATTAGGGCTTTTTAGCCTAAAGGGTATTTTGGTAATTTTTTAGGATTTATTTGGAATTATTTGGATTTATATGTTTTTATTATTATTTAATTATTGATTAGTGTCATGTTAGTCCTAACCTAGTTTAGCACTAATCTAGAGGTTAGCTACTAACCTAGAAGCTTTAGGATGGATAATTAGTCATGGGTTAAAGTGGTATAAATATCTTAGGATGCCTTTATGGATATTTTGCTTGAATTACTCAAAATATCAAGACTTTTACACCAAAGTCTTTGCCTTAACCTAGAAGAAACCCAAGGATACCCCCCCTTGCCATGGCCGGCCAAGACACCCCCCCTAGCAGCCACACATCCTATATAATCCCATCAAATCATTCATGAACATTTTTATATGAATTTTAATCCTAGAAAAATCCCATTCCTTCAAACCTACACAACTTGATCATTTTTTATCCAAATCACCTCTAGTTTCTTGCATTGGACTCCCCTACACTAGAGGATACTAGTTAGGGCCTGCTATCAAGGATTTGTGGAGTTTTGGGCATCACTAAGAGAAGAGGACACCCCCCTACTTGGTGTTTTCTTGAGTTTTCACTCAAATAGGTAAATACCCATAAACCTAGTTAATACCCTGATTTTTCTTCATAAATGCATGCATATAGGTATTCCCCAACTGTAGGCTAAGTTTGGTGAAATTTAGGATTGGTTTGGTGTCCGTATCGGACACGTATCTGTGTTTGAAAACACTTGTTTGATGAAATGCCACAAAGGATTGGTTTTTGTGTTTTTCCAAAACAAATTACATTTTTGTGTAGCCCTAGACTTGTAGGTTACAACCCAAGTGGACTGAGTACGTTTTCGTGCTGTGTCCGTGTCCAAAATGGACACGAACCCACTGCACGAGCACACGCGTACATGCCCTGCTACCACACCCTTCGTGCTCACTGCACAGAGCACGTGGACACGCCAAAATTGGTGGACACGAGGGGGCAATGTCTGCGAACATGACCCCAAAATCTCACAACTTCTCGTGTCGTGTCGAGTGAGAAATCTCACTCGTACTGGACACGCACTGCTGTGCACGCGCGCATTTCAGTCGAAAATTCGACTTAGACACGGCCTTCGTGTCGCGTGGACACGAGTCGAGGACACCTCGTGGTCATACGAGCGTGTAGCCCTTCAAGTGGCGAACACGAGGACACGACCACGAGATGTGTCGTGTCCTGTGTCACGAGCACGAGACGTGCAACCGCGTGCACGACGCGGTCTGAACGTGTGTATCAGTCGTGTTTTTCACGACTGATACGGGTTTCATATCGTGTCCAGGAGTGTCGTAGACACGTGTCAGTGTATGGATCGTGTAGCCCTATATATGGGCTACACGTGTGCATGACCACGAGACACGTGGATGTGTGTGTCGTGTCCTGCACACACGCGAACACGTGCACGACGCTGTGACACTGCACAGTGTCTGTGTTTACCCGATTGGGTTTATGAACACTTGGACACGCCGTGTCGTGTAGTGGTGCACTCCCATGGACACACACGACACGTACACATGTGGGGGCTCGATTACCAACCCTTGGGTTCGAGTCTTAGCTCGTGTTGGTGTGTGTACATGGGTTTACCATGTTTCCTATGCACAATGACTTATTCCCAGATTTTGGGATTTTTCCCAGTTTTTCAAAATGAATTTCAAATCGATTTTTATTATGATTTATGCATGTATATGTGTATTTCAGTATATGTATAGATAGTATATGTGTATGTGAGTGTGTAGGTGAGATTTTAGGATATATACATGTATATACATGTGTATATACATGTATGTATATATGTAGGTTTGTGGGTGTTTTGTGTGTGTGTGTGGGGAGCCAATTTCCTGTTCCAGGAAAACTGGAACACCCCTCCCCCCTTTCCTGTGTCATCTAAGTCCCTCTCTCTCACTGTTTTCTCCTTCACTCTCTCTCTAATTCTCTCTTTCACTCTCTCACATCTCTCTCTCTATTTCCCTCTATATAGATATATGTTATATATATATATATATATATATATATATATATATATATATATATATATATATATATATATATATATATATATATATATATATATATATATATATATATATGTTATATTATATACAACTATATATATTGGTATATATATAGTTGAGGGTATACATTTATGGGCTTATGGGCTTATATATATATATATAAATATATATATATATATATATATATATATATATATATATATATATGAAAATGTATATATATGTATATATGTTAGCTATTTATATATGTATATATATTATGTATATATGTGAGAATGATTGGTATTATATATATAGGGTATACATATATTGATATATATATGTAGTAGATAGACTTTTGTATATCTATATATATAGATATGTATATATATAAATGACCTTCTAGATATAGAAACCTATGAAAAAAAGATATATAAATGACCTTCTAGATATAGGTTTATATAGAAACCTATGACACATAGCCTATAGGCCTAAGTAGTATATTATATATATATATGTATGTAAGTCATATATATATATTGTATAAGGTAGATACCTATATGGTATTAGCCTATGGAACCTAGTTACTAGCCTATGGCCTATGGCCAATGAGTTAGGATAGACCATTAGGCCGACTAGACCTAGGTTGACCAAAATGTTGACCATGGTTGACTAAAGTCAACTATTGGTCAAACCATGACCTAATTGACCTAAAAATGACTAGTTTAACTAGTCTGACCATGTTTGACCCAATTACCTTATTGACTAGTCTTTGTTTGACCTAATTACCTTACTGACTAGTCTTTGTTTGACCAATACCTTAGTTGGTCTAAGTTTGACCTAGACTTGACCCAGATTGATCATGTTGACTAGTATTTGACTAGTTTGATTAGAATGTTGACCAGGAGTTGACTTTAACCTAGATTAAACTTATTTGACCTTGTTTGATCTTGTTTGACCTTATTTGACCTAGTATGACTTCATGTGACCTAGTTTGACTGTTAAGTTGACCAAGAGTTGACTTTTGACCAGATTGACCTAGAATTATGTAGTATGCATTGTATACTTTATTTTTACCATTGTGGATACATTATGACTTGTATTGCTCTGATTAGGAGCCATACACCTCTCCTCAGACAGTATATCCTCTTCAGACATTCAGTTATCAGGCGAGTACATTCTCTGACCGTTTCATACTTGTTCAGGTTTTACTTCTCGCTCTAGATTACTTTACTTGATGCTGTCACGTTGGTAACACGGATTGGTACTATATGGATCTTTACATGAGATGTTATCCCCCTCGGGAGCATCGGGTACTTCATGTTACGTGTGTTTCACTTTCATCATGTACTCATGTGCTTCCATCATGCATGTATACTCATGTGATCATGTACTCTCATATTCACTGAGCCCTCATGTATAACTTCACGTATACTCATTTATGAGCCTCATGTGAAGTAATCTTGTATAATAACGTAACTTGTCTAGATCCTTGTGTATTGATTGGGGAAATGGGGGAGTAGAAGTAGACATGTGAATAATTCCAAAGTAGTGTAATCATGTACAAACTCAGTAGTGTAATCATGTATAAATTCTAACCATTCACATGCTTATCTTGTACTCTATATCACTAGCCACTTACAGTTCTCTATATACAGTAGATATTTCCTTTACAAGCTATCTCTTTTACAGCGTATATTTCCTTTCAGCATTTCCTGTATCTTACTCTATTGCCTGTATCGTATTTCCTAACCTGATATGAACTGCGTGAGATATATTGTGCTCGTTCCTGTCCTGACTGGACCTGTTGAAAATATTACAGAGGATGAGGATGAGGCCCTGGTGTCTACCTATTATGGAGCAGGACTAGATGATACTTATGTTATGGACCCTCAGCAGGATCCACCTGCAGCCGAGGATGTTGCCCCAGTAGTCTAGGCTAGCTTAGCTAGACAGTCTTTTTCATATTATCTTTTTGCCTCACATTCTGAGTTATATTTTGAGATGTTGAGATATATAGACTCTTAGACTTATTGTATTATGAGTTGACATTCTGGATGTTATGTATCCTAGACACTTAGACTTATTTCATCTATTCTACTGTTCTATTTGAGTTACTGTCTATCTATCTATCTTTCATTCTTCTACCTAGATGTGATTGAGATTGTATTCTGTTTGTCACCTCCATTCGGAGAGTATAAACTGTACAGGTACTTTTATATTGTTAGATGATTGACCTAGGACAGCATTCTACCGCCGACACTGCGGCGTAGGCTGGACGTACCCACTTCTCGTGCCCCTATACAGGGTGCAGGTCGTGACACGTTTTTAGTGGTGGCCCATGCAGGTCGAGTTTATGTAGTGATATTCGAACTAGAGTATCACTACAGCCTGCGATAGGATTTGAGGAATAGGCTTAGTGAGAGAGGATACTCAATCATTGTTAGGATATCTTGAGAGATTCCTGGGATGACCCTTGAGAATCTTATTTGAATTACGATTTAAACTCCTTTTCCCTTGATTGAATTTGATTTTGGAGGATTCACTGTAGAACTTTGAATCCTGGTGTTAGTAGATGATTTTGAAATTTTTGTAGTTGTTGATTTTAATTTCTTTGTGTTAGATTAATTTTTTTTATTTTAAGGTACTCAATCACTTTATGAGAAAACTCTCATCTGTTTCTTGCCATCTAATCCTCTTGCTAATTGCTTTCCATTAAAATGAACTGTCCCCTCTATTTTTGCATCTTGCTCAACTCCTACCAATCTATGTGACTGTATCCCAAACCTGACTTACTCGACATTTCCTCAAATCAAGACCTTATTGAGACCTTCTAACCTTGACCTTTGATTTATCGAACCCTAACTATATTCATCTAGTAGCCTATCTATCCCTAGGACTGTGTTCCTAAATTATTTACTAGATTCCTAATTAATTTTATTCCATGGGTTAATTTGATCTTCTTTAATTTTTGCATCAATTATCACGTCTTGAACTCCCACTTTCTATTCTAGATCATTGGACGTCCTTTACCGTGACTTAGATATTCACAGTATAATACTAGCTGTTACCTTCCAACAAATTTCACATGTAAGACCAAGACTAGCCTACCTTCATCTAGGTATTCCATGTCCCAGTAAAACCCGTCTCCTTGTACTCTATTTTCTTGATATGATTTTCTGGCCAAATGGCTAAACTAAAACCTCTACCATGATACTAAATTAATTCTTATTTCAATTAGAGATCCACCTTGGCTCAATTCTTTCGACCTGGCATGTGATGGTATTCTGCTTGAATCCTTGAATACTTAACCTTGTACCTTACCTTGAATGCTTGACCCAATTGGTTAAGGATCTTGGACTATATATCTTCCTTCATCCTTTCCACCCTTACTTATATCTTATGCTATAAGTTTATCCTTAGTTTTACAAGCTTATCCTTTTCGAGAGTTCCTACCGTACGACTTTTTTAGTTTACACACTTTACCATGCGACGTCCCTCCGTCTGATTCTGTCGCATAGCACCCTGGCGGGAGTTCCATGTACACTTCTTCTTGCAGGTCCCCATAGAGAAAGGCATTCTTCATATCTAACTCGTATAGCTTCCACCCATAGTTTGCAGCAACAGAGACCAGAGTTCTTACCGTGCTCATTTTTGCTACTGGGACAAACGTCTCATCATAGTTGATGCCATATGATTGTGTGTATCCTTTTGCAACCAACCTCGCCTTGTACCGCTCTACTTTTTCTTCTGGCGTCTCCTTCACTGTGTACACCCATTTGCATCCCACAGCTTTCTTCCCTTTGGATAATGGAACCAGCTCCCATGTCTTATTTTTCTCTAGTGTCCCAAGTTCTTCCATCACTGCAGCTTTCCACCCTGGACCTTTCTTTGCTTCCTGCCAACACTTAGGCAAAGAAGTAGAGTCAAACGATGCAATGAAGGCTCGATAATTCGAAAAAATGTTATAATAAGACAAGAAGTTGGTAATATCATGTTCATAATCATCATAACGACTAGGAGCCTAACCCGCATTGATGCGAGAAGATCTCCTTAAGAGAGCAATAGGTGGTGGAGAGATCATACCATCCAAGTCAGAGAGATCCGCATCAGAATCAGAGTGATTCGGTGCGGGGGCAACATCTTCAAGAGTTGGGGCAGGAGTAGACGAGGGACTTCGTACAGTAGGCAATAGGCCGGCTTGGTACAGTAGGTGCTGGACACAACACAGTACTGGACTTCTGCTGTCTCCCTCCGTAGACTTGGAGCTCATTTTTCCTTGTCTGCTTCTTCTCCGGCGTAACTGTAATACTTATAGTTCGTATTACGTATTTTGAAATGCATGTACGTATTTTATCTTGTATTGTATGATTTCTTGCTTGGCTTATCTTGGCATTACATGGCTTGGTCTATTTTGGGTTGGTTCGACTAGGCTTGGGTTGTCTTGGTTTATCATGAACCAAGGGGTGAACCCTTACCTACCACCACCATCATCCTTTATTAACCCATTCCCCTATTATCTCTCTTCATTTACTTCTTCTTCTCCACCATTACTTTTTCAACCACCAAGAGAAAGAGAGAGAGAGAGAGAGAGAGCTTAGGCAAGTGTAGCTTGCTTCATGGAGGAACTTCGTTTTTATTGTTCCATTCTTTTCCTCTCGAAATTCTAACACACTTTAGTACTTAGCACTTCTAATTTTCATGGCTCAATTTGTGTAGAAGTTTATAGTATTTTCGGATTTCTTGGTTTTTGATCTACTTAACATTATTATTTCCAAGTTTTGATGGTTCCATGTTGTAGAAAATTTCGTTCTACCCCATTTTGACCTATGGAAGTCCTGATTTTGACTTTAAATGAAGGATTTATGGAGCCTTGAAGCCATGGTTTCCATGGTTCTCCTTCTCGAATCTTTGGAGAAGGAGAACAGCTTTTGCGGCAACTCATGCGGCAAGCTTTTGTGGCAACTCATGCGGCCAGCTTTATGCAGCAACTCATGCGGCCAGCTTATGCGGCAACTCATGCGGCCAACTTTTGCAGCAACTCATGCGGCCCGCTTTATGCGGCAACTCATGCGGCCAGCTTTTGCGACAACTCATACGGCCAGCTTTATACGACAACTCATGAGGCCAGCTTTTGCGGCAACTCATGCGGTCAGCTTTATACGGAAACTCAGGCGGCCAGCTTTTACGGCAACTCATGCGGCCACCTTTTACGGCCAGCTTTATACGGCAACTCATGCGGCCAACTTTATGCGGCAACTCATGCGGCCAGCTTTTGCGACAACTCATGCGGCCAGCTTTTGTGGTAACTCATGCGGCCAGCTTTTGTGGCAACTCATGCGGCCAGCTTTATGCGGCAACTCATGCGGCCAGCTTTTACGAAAACTCATGCGGCCAGCTTTACACGGCAACTCATGCGGCCAGCTTTATTCGGCAACTCATGCGGCCAACTTTTGTGGCAACTCATGCGGCCAGCTTTATACGGCAATTTATACGGCCAGCTTTTTGCGGCAACCCTTATACGGCCAGTCTTTTGCGGCAACCCTCATGGCAGGGTTATATTTTGGAACACGACAGGATAATGTAGGGATAGGACATGATAGTGGCCCGTCATGGCGCACTCTTGATAAGTAACCTACATGATAACCTTGATATGCTGTTGCGACAGTTAGCATGTCATGACAAGTATGTATGACCTGGACACCGTGGGCGATTGTATTTGTACAAATAAACTAGTACTGTCTTGCATCATGTCTAGGATAGGGATTCCTAAGTACCACGGTCAGGGATACCTACAGTAATTGACTAAGGCTAATAAACTAGAATAATTCATTAGACATGAAGAGATTTCCAGCTACAGGTAATCTCGTTATCTGGGCATATTAAGTGGACTTGTAGCCTACGGACGAGTAGGGCACATTTCCAGCACACAATTACGTGTTGCATTCTTCATAAACGAACATTCGACCTGGATAACCGGATGGTCTGCAGGGCTTGTGATTGTTGGGATAATCTCATTGCATCTTATTAGTAACTAGGCATGTGATAACCCTAGTTAGTTAAAAGTATCAAGCCGTACTCTTGATTGGCCGTGATTGATTGGATGAAGTTTATTCCAGCTTAGTCTTATCCTGATCATGTGCAAGATTGTGACATGACATGATTATTGATGCTTGCCTTAACAATAACGATCGGGGGTCCAGTTCTGTTCAGGCGAAGGATTACAACCCTGGTCCTTATTTCGTTTAAGGGTTGTAATCTGGCTCCCGAAACAGTTCTGTGTCCTCTCTTCGTTTATTGTCTTATTGCAACCTCATGCCATGTTCGTCATGTTTTACCTTACCTCAATAACGTGATTATTTATACTGGCCGTAGCAATAAAGATCAGGGGTCCATTTCTGTTCAGGCGAAGGGTTACAATCCTGGTCCTTGTTTGGTTTAAGGGTTGTAACCTGGCTCCCGGAGCAGTTTTGTGTCCTCTCTTCGTTTATTGTCTTCTCTGTACCAATAGTATTTGAGACGGATTTCAATTCAAGTGAAGGATTACAACCCCGATCCTTGTTTGGTTTAAGGGTTGTGACCTGGCTACATGAATGGTTTTCTCGTACTCAGTTTACTTTTGTTATCCCTATTATTATCAGTTCTTTATTTATTATCTTTAATATTCTATTGGGATATGCTGGTTTTAGTTCCTAAGTGAAGCCTCCTTTGTGGCACTTGCTCTTTCTGGGGTCTAACCCAGCTGGTTTTGTGTGGCCAGATATCGGAGGAGCACCAGAGGATCTACCTGTCTTCCAGCCAGATAGTGAACACCAGACGTAATCCTGGCAACGAGTGGATTTCTTTTTGTCCTCCCACTTATTTGTAAAATTATTCTTTTGAGGCGTTTAGCCGACGAGCACGTGTTAGCTCGTATTGTACCTTTATTTACTGTCTGCCTACAGGCTGTAACATGATTGGCAAATCCTAGGGTTGATCATGTATGACTGAAACTCTTGCTAGTCCTAACATTTTGTACGACTTGCTTCATGAGCATCCGAATATGTAATGTATGGGATGCCTTGCTATTATATATTTGGTGCTCTGACATCTTGTAACCACTACAAGAAAAGAGACTTTTTACGACATAAAATTTAAGGCGTACAAAAAATAGTATGCCGTAAATAGCTAACAACGATATACATTTCAGTGAATGCCGTAAAAAATTCATAATACAATAATTAGATCTATTTACAGCATACACTGACATGCCATATTAAACTTATACCAAAAAGAGGACACACAATTAACATGTCGTATTAAACTTACACCAAAGAGGACGTACAATTAATGTCTTAAATTATTTCCCAAAAAATAACATCGCGCCTCTTTACTTTTGGTTTCCTGCGGATAGGCTCCCCGGCTGTAACCTAAAAGCTAATCTCCCCCCTTTCACACCCCATCCCCCCCCCCCAAAAAAGAAGAAGAAGAGAAAACTCTCCTTCTCTCCGCAGGTTCTAGGCGCCAGGTTCACACGCAGGTTCTCTCTCTCTCCTCTCTCCCTCTCAGTCTCTCGCCTCTCTCCCTCTCAGTCCCTCGCTTCTCTCTCTCTTTCTCGCTTCTCTCCCTCTCTCTCTCTCTCTCGCTTCTCTCTCTCTCTCCCACCTCTCTCCCACAGATGTTCTCTTTCTCTGTTTAGTTTCTATTTCTTCTTTCTGTAGATGCATCTCTCATCTTTTTCTTGCTTCTTTTTTATTTAGTAATTTTCCCTTTTTATTTAGGACGATCTGATTTTAGGGTTTTGCATGTGCCAATTTCAGGATCCACGGCTGCCACTCCCGACTCCGACTCCAGCAGGTATGAATTTATTTTTTCCTAATTTTTCTTGTCACTGATATTTGTTTTATGAATTTAATTTTAATTTGAGATATAAGTTTTAGGATAGATTTTATTGTCACTGATATTTTTTTTAATTTCATATAATTCTGTTGGAAAAGAACTTGAAACTAAATCCGAGCGATCCCGAGACGCGGGACGGGATTGTCAACATGTGGGAATCAAATTGGACTATGTTTTTGTGATATTTGTTTTAATTTCATATATTTGTTTTAATTTGAGATATAAGTTTTAGGCTAACCACTGATATTTGTTTTAATTTCACATATTTGTTTGTAATAACAAAACCTTACCAGTAGTTGTCCTATAAGAGAAAACCAATTTCATGTACACTTGCACAGTAACACTTGTTCCTTGAAAATCCCTTGTCCAGGTTTGTCAAATAGACACGCACACATTCAATTTCATCCCAAATTCTGATGTCTGCAATAAACCTTAGGATTTGCTTTTCTCTTCATCGTCTTCCTCTTGTCCTATAAGGATTTTATGGTTAATTCCGAGCTTCAGTCTTATAGTACCCAGTCCTTTCTAGGTAATTGCACGGACATGGTGGTACAGAAATTAAAGATAAATATCTTATTTCTTCGTATACTTAGAACAAAGTAGGTTTTATCGACATCTTTTCCTCCTTAAAAATACAAAACTATGTAGAAAGATATCGAGGTGTCGTGTCCCTGCAATGTAGGTGAGCAGAGTGAAAAAATGTACGACAATTATGAAGGATCTTGCATACTTCGGTGAGAAGCAGCACAAAGGGATGTTTTTGGCTTTGGTTTCCGACTTTCCTTTTAAGTACACACTCAACTCAATGAATAAAGCCAGCTTAGGAAATCTGGCTGTGACTCACAAGCGCGTCGAGTATCCTGAACCCCCATACTTCTTGCATAGAATCATCCCAGTACAAATTAGGATTAAAATCAAAAGATTCAAAACAAAAAGAATTACAAGTGATTCCAAAATTAACATAACAACAAGATCTAAATTGGGACAACTTTTGAGAAACCAGTGTTAAGCAAAGGAAACTAGAAAAGACAGGCTTACGAAAGTATAAGCAACACTAAAGCTTTAGATGGTCCTAAAACTCCTAGAATTAACTAGTTATATTAATCCCACCCATCCCCAATGCATCTGAGATCACACATGAGCGCCCAGCTCTCATGTGTAAAAATGGACACGAAAATTATACCAACACCGTGATATGGAAATAACACAAATATGGTGTCCGCTCGGAATGTATGATTCCTATCTGACATAGACATGATACAACAGAAGCGTTGGTTTTTGCAGCATCCGTTCTTTCCTTTCCTGTTGGCCATTCAATACTGAAGCTCAAACACCTATCTATCTCAACCTGTTTATGTATGACCATTCAAGTGTGATCCTTGCAAGCTTCTTTCAGTATAGTTAATGGCAATCTGAGATTTCACTGATAAGTTGGGAAAACATTATCAATTATACAATATTGTGACCATTGCATCTCCCAATACTGAACACATGATACAATGCTCCTAAATTATGTTTCTTCTGGCATATATTTGAATGACAATTTAGTTGCAACCTAGAAAAGAAATGAAATAAGTATTTCCAAAATTGAATATCAGCAAAAGGTTAAAACAACAGTTAACACTGTCATACACAATTGGGCGTACTATGCTTCCTAGGAAATAAGAACAATCTGATCTGCAAGTTTCAATTTTTGGAGATTATCTAAATAAATATGCTATAAAAAATGCTTCAGAAGTTGGTCGAATTCAAAAAGAATACGGCTAATTCAAAAAAAAATGCTTCAGAATTTCTGTCAGTCGCTGAGTTATGGTTTCCAATTTGTCAATATATTATATTAAGACAGTTTGTCAATTTATTATATTTATGGAATAAGGCTAATTCACTTAGATGAAGACAAAGATATTAAAATTTATTCATATATTGTTTGATATGATACAACTCTATTTTCTATTACCTGGGACAAACTCCATGTTCTGTTTTATTATAGTATAACAAAGTAGGATACATCACATAATTTTATTATTGTAGCTACATTTGTGTGTTATCTTGTTAAAGTTTTTGTTAACTAAATGCATGTATGTCATTCGAGTGATGTCTACGTAATCCGTAAGAATTATGGTATGTACTGTCGCTAAACCTTGCCTTCTATTTATACTGAACTTTTACCCAAGACTTATTTCTTCTTCTTTCAGTTTTTATATACTGCTGTGATGATTTTGGGAGATTTTTTTGGCACTTGAAATATACAATGGACACATTTATATGCTCATTTCAGAGTATTGTCTTAACTTTCCAGTAGGATTTTGATGCTTTACCATTCTACTAATCTGTAGCTAGTTTTTTTAACAAAGTTTGATATATGCTTAATGGAGGTCCTTAATAGGTTATAATTAATACAAGTGGGTCATTAACAATGGACAAAGATTGGGTACACCTTAAAAGGTTACTATTTATTCCTTAAAGCCATAAACACTAATATATAAGAATACTTATTTTTTATTAATATAAAATTATGTGAGTCGGGGGTTTGTCTTTATTTGTAGAGATTCAGAAGCATATCAAAATGGAGCACGCAAGTTTGCCGATACAATTCAAGCTAGTAAGGGAAATCCAAAAAAAATTCAGTGTCTTTGTTGTCGATGTTTAAGTCATCGATTTCACCATTTTGATACGGTTTATGAGCACTTAGTCATATTTGGGATGGATCCTTTATATGATACATGGGTCTTTCATGGAGAAAGTTCTACTGCAACTAGAGACGAAGATTTAGAAATACCCGAAGCATATAAAATGTTTAGAGATGCAAATTTTGAAGATGATTATCTTGATGACAATGATAATAATAATATGGAACCTGCATATGAAAGAAGAGATGCAAATTTTGAAAATCTTGTGAAGGATGCTGAACTTCCTTTATATAGTGGATCTACTTACACAAAGATGGCTGCAGTTGTTGCCCTATACAAGTATAAAGCTAGACATAGTCTCACAGACAACGGTTTTAATGAACTTCTTGAGATTCTTGGCAAACTTCTACCTCAAGACAACAAACTTCCTGATTCTTTATATTCAGTAAAGAAGCTACTTAAAGATTTTGATCTAGGCTATGAGAAGATACATGCTTGTGTTAATGATTGTTGTTTATTTAGAAAGGAAAATGAACAGATGGACACATGTCCAAAATTTGGGGCTTCACATTGGAAAGTTGATGAGCGCACCAAAAAGATTCAAAATAGAGTTCCTGCAAAGGTGTTGAGGTACTTTCCTATAATACCAAGATTTAGGAGAATGTTTAAATTGCCTGAAAAGGCAGAACAATTAAGATGCCATGACACTCACAAAAGTCAGGATGGAAAGATGCGACACCCTGTTGATTCAATGGCCTGGAATATGATTGATAGTAAGTGGCCTGATTTTGCGTCAGATCCACGTAACCTTAGGCTTGGCCTTGCATCGGATGGATTTAATCCTTTCGGTGATCGTAGTACTCAATATAGTTGCTGGCCTGTGATTTTGGTTGCTTATAATCTGCCCCCTTCCTTATGCATGTCAAAGGAAAACTTGATGTTGACGTTATTAATTCCCGGGCCCAAACAACCCGAAAATGACATAGATGTATACTTGGAGCCACTTATAGAAGATTTGAAAGAGTTATGGAGCAATGGTGTGAATGTTTTTGATTCATTCAGTAAATCCATATTTAATTTGAAGGCTATTCTAATGTGGACAATCAATGACTTTCCGGCCTATGGAAATTTATCCGGATATTCCACAAAGGGTAGAGCAGCTTGTCCAATATGTGGAACTGAGACATCTTCAAGATGGTTGGCTAATTGTCAGAAGCATGTATATATGAACCATAGACGGTTTACTTGCGCACAATCATCCATTTCGATTAAAAAAGTCATGATTTGATGGAAATGAAGAACATAGAAGGAAGCCTAGAGCACTAACAGGTTCAGAAGTTTTTGATGTGGTAAAAAACCATGTCAATAATTAGGGGAAACCAAAAAAAGACAAGACGAAAAGGAAGAAGAAGCAACAACAACCAAACACTGATTCAATATGGCCTTGGAAGAAGAAATCAATTTTCTTTGAGTTACCTTATTGGAAGGTACTATCATTACCCCCCTCTTTTTATATCTCTCTCTAAAATTAAATTACTTTTCATTTATGAATTTAAATTTATTTTTATATAATGTTTCAGAGTTTGTTATTGCGGCACAATTTGGATGTGATGCACATTGAGAAGAATATTTGTGAGAGCATTATTGGCACACTCTTGAGTATAAAGGGGAAAACAAAGGATGGACTAAATTCACGCAGAGATATGGCAGAAATGGGTATACGGAAAGAACTACATGCTAAAAAAATAGGAGATAAATATCAAAGTCAGAAAAGCAATTATTTTGTGCAAGGCTTGCAAATTTACGATTGCCTGATGGTTACGGCTCCAACATTTCAAGTCATGTGTCATTGCAAGATTCTAAGATTTTAAATCTCAAGTCTCATGATTGTCATATTCTACTCCAACAAGTTTTATCAGTAGCATTAAGAGGACTTCTACCAAAGGGTACGAGAACGACAATATTTCGACTTTCTTCATTTTTTAATGAATTATGTCAAAGGGTGATCGATAAAAACAGATTGGAACAACTTGAAATAGAAGTTGCAGAAACTTTGTGCTTATTAGAAAGGTTTTTTCCTCCATCCTTTTTTGATGTTATGGTGCATCTCACAATTCATCTTGCACAAGAAGCTCGAATTGGCGGAGGGGTACACTTTCGTTGGATGTACCCCAGTTGAGAGGTAATAATCTATATTTTAAATTAATAATGAATTTATAATCATTTTATACTCTTCTAATATTAGCTTTTAATTAGATCTATGAAGGTACTAAAAGGATATGTTAGAAATCGTTCACGGCCTGAAGGATGTATAGCAGAAAGGTATCTTGCTGAAGAGTGTTCAAGTTTTTGTAGTGGGTACATAAAGCAAGCTACTGAAATTGGAGCTCAATATAGACGCAATGATGAGTTTGAGAATGAAACTATCGCAGAAGGGAGGCCAATTTCTAAGGGGAAAACAAGGAGTATGTCTTCTGACATGTTAGAGATAGCTCATCGTACTGTTTTGTTTAATAGTTCTGAAGTTGAAACTGTACATTAAGTAAGTATCTACCAAATTATAACTTATTTTTACTTAAATATTTTACTTTCTGAGTTCTCATCTACTTGTACTTTAATAACAGAATGCATTTAGAGGAACTTAAGCATTTGGATAGGCGTCTTTTGAAGAATGAAAGTCTGCTACAAAAGAGACATACAGAGGCTTTCATAGGATGGCTAGCAAATAAAGTCAAAATGGGCCAAGTTGGTACTATGTCGAGCACATTAAGATGGCTAGCATGTGGACCTAAAAGGGATGTAATATCATTCACAGGTTATGTCATCAATGGTCATCGATTTCATACAAAAGATGCCAAAAAAAGTACACAAAATAGTGGTGTTTCAATTGAAGCAGAAACAATTTGTCGATCTAGTACAAAAGACACAACTCATGTCATTGGAAGAGTAACTTATTATGGGGTTATTAAAGACATAATTTTGCTTGACTACTACAATATTCAGGTTCCGTTATTTCAATGTGATTGGGCAAACATAGAAAATGGTGTCAAAGTTGATGAGGGATTCACATTGGTTATCCTTCATCAAGGGCAAAGTCAATTTGAAAGAGATCCGTTTATTTTAGCTTCACAAGCAAAGCAAGTGTTTTATTCAAGAGAGAGTGATGCCTCACCTTGGTATGTTGTTCTAAGAGCACCACCATGAGGTTTTTATGAGTTAGAAAGTTTTGAAGAGAGTACGTACATGCCATGTGCACCATTAGATGCACTACAACTTGATCCGAATCTTGATGGTGAAGGTTATGTAAGACTTGATTGTGAGAAGGTGACTTCGGATGAGGTAAATGATTAGTATTTCTATACTAATCATAATTATTTTCAAATTTGTAAATATATGCCATTTTCTCTCTTACCTTATTAATTAATCTAATGTTTTACTAAACAGATTGAAGATTAATCTCATATCCACTTATGGTGTCGACAAAGCAACTGGGATTTGATTGTACTTCATCTCTTCATTGTTGTCATGCAAAAGCTATGATTTACATGTTCTGTGAAAGAGAACGTATATGTTATTTGGAAGAGTGTCACATGTGGAAATAAATACTACTGTATTTAAATAAATAGTAAGTGTCATACCTGTCTATACTAATCTCATACATGTCTTCCTGTCTTCCTGTCTTCTATACTAATCTCATAACTGTATGTAAATAAATAGTAAGTGTCATACCTGTCTATACGAATCTCATACCTGTCTATACATATGATTTACATGTTCTGTGAACGTATATGTTATTTGGTCGGTTGTATTTCTATACTAATCTCATACCTGTCTTCTCTTCATTCTTACATACTACTGTATGTAAATAAATGTAAGTGTCGAGAAGAATGATATCAACTGATGCTTAATTACAGAACCAATAATGCACTATAGTCTCAATCCTCTTAGGAAACTGTACGCATGCTTATTTGTATCTTTCATCATATTACTGAAGTAAATTTTTTAAACTATTGTATTTCTCATATGTAATGAATATTTTAGGTATTGCAGATCTATTCGGAAAGTTGTGAACATGATGGGATCTGGTGAAGTAAGCTTCATTTATCTTTATAATATTTCTAATAATATCTTGGTGAAAAACTTCTAGTTCTTATTATGTGATTGTTTTATTAAGTCTTCCAAAAAAGTTGCTAAAAGAGGAGAGAGACAACGTTTAGCTGCCATAGCGGGAACCATGCAAAGAGGAAGTGAAGGTATAAGAATATCAAATGAAGACTCTAACTCTCCATTAAACATGTCACCTAATATACAAAGTGATCAAAATCAATCAAGTTCTACTTTGCCTGAAAAGAAGAAAACTAGGGGTAAATCAAGAATGGATCATATTCGTATGAGAAAAAATCCTGTTCCGGTTGATTTCAATGAGAGGGGTCAACCAATTGGAGATACTGCAGCTGAATTTGCTAGTTTTCTAGGCTCGACATCAAGAGATTTAGTGCCAGTGACAATGGAGAAGTGGACAGATCTTTCTGATGATTTTAAACACTAAATCTGGGAGAACATAACGGTAATATTTATATATTTCATACTTATGTGTTTTGAGATGCATTTATTAGACTCTAAACTTATGTTTTATTGATGGGTATCTTTTTCTTATAGCAAAAATTCATTCTTGATGATTGCCATAAGACATATGTATTCCAGAAGTTAGGAAGGCATTGGCGTGATCATAGATCTAATTTGATGAAAGAGGTGATAGATCAAGCAAAAGTTGTAGGTCTACCACGAGCACTTGCCCTCCTAAAACCTGACAATATACCATTCTTTAAAGATTGGAAGGCTTTTGTAATCAAGAGAAGTACTCCATAATTTAAGGTAAGTAATGTTGGTTTTATTGTATTTTTTGCTATAAATATTTGTTATTGCTTATATTGTATATATTTCAAATGTAATAAAGGAAATGAGTGAAAAATTCAAGAAGATGAGGACAAGTCAAACTTTGTTGCATACAACGAGTCGTAAGGGATATGCTCGTCTTGAGGAAGAAATGGTAACTAATTAGTGATAATCTATTTTTTTTTACATAAGTTATTTCATTAGTCTTATTGATTTTTACTCACCCTTTGATACCTCAAAAAAATGTCTTGTAGCGTCAACAAAGTGATAATCCTAATTCCATACAAAGAGTTGATGTTTGGATCAAGGGACATAAGAGGAAGACAGGTACATTGAGTTCAGAGGCTCAGAAAATTTTGGTAAGTTTACATTTATTTATTGTATCATTTGATTATTCACTTATATCAGTTTAAAATTAAATTATCTATGGTCAATTTTTATTAGGATGACGTAGAAGAGATTCATAAGTCAGCGACACCATCAGAAAAAAATTCTCTTCAAGATGATGCGGTTTCAAAAGTAATTGGCCCTGAACGACGAGGAAAAGTAAGAGGACTTGGCTTTGGGGCGACTCCTTCAAAAGTGGAAGGCCAAAATTATCATCGTGATAAATTCAATAGATTAGAAAGTGAGTTGAATGAATTGAAAAATTTTGTTAAAAGCATCGCTGAAAAGGTTATTGGGAGTAATAGCACTGTAAGTTTTATACTTCGAATAGTATCTTTATTCTTTATTACAAACCAACATGTTCAATTTTTAATGTGTGTTTTCATTCATGTAGCCAATTGAAAACTCAAACACGGTGAGAAAGGATAACTCAAACTATGGGGTTCAAAGTTCTACCAACCGTGAGATAGCCGAAACTAGGCGGGAAAGAGTAAATGCAGAAATTCTAAGTTCTCCTAACATTGGGACAAAATGCAAATTGTTGAATTGGGAGACGGGTTCAGACGTTGTGGCAATTGGCGAGATTGCATCTACAAATCCCAAAGATTTGGTCCATCATGTGGCTATAGGACAAGAGTGCTATAAACTTTGGGTTCATGAAGTATTTGATTATGAGGTGACTTTGTATCGGCCGACCCATGAGTTTTTTCTTCTACATGAGGCTTTATCAAGTACGATCGCGTGGCCTATCAAGTATATCAAATTTGATTAGTGGTAACACTTTTGAGGTAAGGTAATCTGACTACTCTTTATTTGACCATATTATAGGTTATAAGCAAGCTATTGCTAATTGCTATATTGGTCGGTTGTCACACCTCTCCATCTTTTCCTTCGGATATATTATAGGAAGAGGCAATGATGTTTTTTTTAAATTGATGTGATTGATCTTGGAATCCAGAATTAGGTGACTGAATATTATTTCTTCCAACCAAATACCTGCTGCTTGATCCAAGTGTTCTTGATTTGCAAAACTTCAGTAGTGGCCATATTCAGTTACTTTAAAAAAGTTAAACATATTCCAATTAACTGCTGCTTGATCCAAGTATGATGCTTCATAAGTGTTGCCGTGCCCAGAGAGTCCAGTGCGCCCAACAATAAGTGCTCTTCTTTCATTTGATAAAGTTTGCTCTTCTGATCTGTTAAACTTGAATCTAGTCAGATTATATGGTTGTTTGTAGACTCTGCACTAATGTTGTGGTCTTTAGTGTGAAAACTGTTTAGTGGATTGGCATATTAGCCTCTCTAAATATCCATATTCCTTCTCAGCATACAAATATCTTATTTTGACGTGCTTATAAAAAGCTTCTTTTTGCTTATGGTATTTTCTATTTTCTTTTCAATAGATTTTTGTTCATGGTGTGTTAGTCCTTGCTTCATCTTTTCTTTCCGATGGATGTGGCTGTTACCTTGAATTTGTCCCTGTGTATGCACTTCCCTATTTTGTATAATGCTTGTATGTATATCATGCTAGACCTAACCTGAGTAGATTTCAGGTTTGTAGTGGTCGTCTAGACCAGTCTTTTTTTTCTTGGATACAAGATAGACCATTATCGACTGATTTATGGGTTTTTTGTTTACTTTTTGACATATTCCATCCAAGATAGGATTGCCACTTTTTTCTGCCATTTACAAGTTGCCAAAGTACATATTGTGTTTCTTACATAACATTCCTGAATCTATACAACCACCAAAGCAGAGCTTTTCTTTCATGAAACTTACTTTCTATTTACATTTTACATTGAATCCTTGCTAACACTGTTCACAAGTTTAATAGTTATAGGAAACTGTTTCAAAATCTTCTTGTACTTTCTATTATAAATTATCAGTTCGTGATAAAATTCTCTTTTACCTCATACAAAGTATACAAGCTCATGGGCTAAAGTAGTTACATTGTAACAAATTTGTTCTTAGTAACTAAAGTACTTCGGATTGTTTCATAATTATTTGTCAAAGTATGAATGTCTCACGAAACACTGAGAAACCTGGGACTACAAACTACACTTAGGGCCTGTTTGTTTTTAAAAGTAAATAGGCATAGTTTCTACACTTTCCTGGGAAACCTGGGACTACAAACTACACTTATAGGCATAGTTTCTACACTTTCCAACTTTCCGTCTAACTTACCATTTGTCGAACAATGGAAACTGCAAATTACACATGCCACTACTTCATCATACTTGTAAATGATAACTTAGTTGGAAAATGATCCCCCAGTGAGTGTGAGTGCACAATTCATTCTTATAATACATCATTATTACTGATTCATCTTTTGGTATAGTTAGCCAATGAATATAGGTTTGTATTTTGTTAAACAATTTGTGCAACTGAAAATAGTTATCCATGTCATCACCACTATTGTTTATATATAAAAATGAGGGCTATGAAGTCAAGTGTGCAAGCACTTTTGCACTCGCATAGACTTGTAGATGTGGTCAGTGTCATTAGACTCTTAGAAGACCACTGACCTAAGTTTCGGGTTGTGCATAAGGGGTGCTTGATACCATCCCACCTGTGGAATTGGTCATCCAGGGCATTCTGGAATCTCTGAGCTTCCAGTTACAGTTGGTGGTCCTAGTGGACCAACAACCAACCTGGGGGCAACTGTTGCGTATGAATACCATGACAAGCGACCAAACCATCAAGAGTCTTCCTCTCCTCAGGCATTTCTGAGGCCATAGGTCTATAGTATACTCCGCAAAGGGCCATGTAGAGTCGGAACTAAGAGAGTTTTGTTTATTTTTGTAGTTTGCCATGTTTAGTTGAGAGTTATCTGTTCCATTTCTGTTAGTACTTTATTTTTCCATTCATTTTGAACTTTATATTGACTTGATTTGTTATTGTATATAATAGGTTATACAAGAGAAGCTACTTTTGGCTGCATACATGTGGACTTGGGACACTTTTGATGCAGTAGCGATTGAAAGATGACTCTAATTATGCTGGCGCTTGATTGTGAATGGAATGAAGGAATCAACATATTTTGTATTGATTTATTCTATGGCCACAATTTTGTGACATTTTAGTTGGTGATTTGTATTCACATGATTCGACCTTATTATGGTTTCAATGACAGTTAGTCTTTGCAACAATAATTGTGTATACTTTAATGTGATTTTGGATTTGGATCATTATATTTATTGTTTTAATGAAAGTTATTGTCTTTCTTAATTGTTGTGCATATTATATGTTTTGTGATTCATTGTCAAATGTAAATTTAATTGCAAAAAAAGTAGGATTTTTTTAAAAAAAAATGAAGGGAATATAAGGCATGCAGAATATGTCCTAATTGATGGGTATTTTATACTTTTCATGGCATGAAATAAATGTTGTAATTGACTATTATTTATGGCGTGTTGTAGAATGTCGTGCTTTCTGCGTTAAAGCCGTGCAATAGAATGCCATAAAAAACATTTTACGACATGCAGAAGTATGTCGTAATATCTTTAATAACGGCGTGCATAAACACGTCGTAATTTCCTTTTTACGACATACGATGAATGTCTTGAAAAGTAATAGACGACGTACAATTTGACTTTAGACGGCACGCCAATGAAGTTGTCTTAACTACCACTTTTTTACGACGTGGGCTAATACGGCTTGCGCATGTACGCCGTCTAAAGTGATTTACGGCATACATCGCACGCCGTAAAAACGTGTTTTTCCTGTAGTGAACTATTATTGCTTGCTTGAGATTGAGACAATAGGCTTGTTCATGACCATAGGAGACTGTTGGCTTGTAGTTAAACCCTCATGTATCTAGATAGCCGTGACCGTATAACAATGTGGATTGTACTTTAATATACGTAGCTGGCTATGTACGCCCTCGCTCTCCAGTATTCTGGTTCTGGGGCGTTACATGGTTTAAGTGGTGGCCCATACAGGTCTTGTAAATCAAGATATGTGAGGGTTTACTGAATAGATGTCTCAATCAGTATTCGCCTTGATCTCTGCTCGTATCTTCAAATCCCTGAGAATCTTGACCTGATCACATGCTTGTATCGTTGATCTGTCCTGGTCCTTCCTTATTGTTTCTGTCATGACCCGCACCCTAGAGTAAGGGCACGAGACGTGGGTACGTCCAGCCTACGCCGTAGTGTCAGCGGTAGAACGCTGTCCTCGGTCAACATACAACTAACAATATATATCTAAACAGTTTATACTCCCCGAATGGGGGTGACATAGCAGTAATAAACTCAATCACAACTAAGGAAGATATAGCACGATATGAAATAGAACTCAAGGAAACAAATAGATGAAAAGTAGTCTAAGATAATCCCAACAAATATCCAGAAGTACATGGTCTCAAATACAGAATGAAAGAATATATACAACTCTGAACTTAGAATAAAGTCTAGCTAAAACATGTCTCAAGACTACATAAAAGCATATAAGCCTAACTAAACTAGTCTAGGCAGCGGGGGTGATGTCCTCAGCTAGAGCTGGGTCCTCCTGAAGGTCCAGCTCACAGTTGTCATCTAAGGCTGCCCCGTAGTAAGTATCCAGGCAGGCCTCCTCCTCGTCCTCTGTAATATTTTCAACAGGTCCAGTCAGGACAGGAGCGAGTACAGTACATCTCAACAGTTCATAGCAGGTTAGAAAATATAATCATGTAGTAAAGTAAGATACAGGTACTGAAAGAAATGCAGTATGTAAACAGAGAGAGAAAGCTGTAATAGAAATATCTTCTATAGATAGAGACTAACAGTGGCTAGTGAGTCAGAGTACAATATAGATATGTAAATGGCATAAAAGATTCTGATAAGACACTATGGAAGAGATTCTGATAAGATACTACTTGGGTATTATTCACATGTCTACTTCTACTCCCTCGTACCCCCAATCAGTACACAAGAATCCAAACAGGTTATGTTATGATTCTATGTAATAGCCCCCGAAGGGTGGTAAGCCCCCGAAGGGTGGTACATAGTAGTCCCAAGAATGGAGATTCTAGAAGATTCTAGGATACCCAGTAAATGGGATAAGAGATTCTAGGAGACTCTGTGATCATAAGGGTATATGTCACAAGTGATCAAAGAACCTGTGAAGCATTGTGATACGTCATGTAAGTGAAACGCACAGAACATATAGTACCCGATGCTCCCTAAGGATAACATCTCAAGAAGGGATCCGTATAGTACCAATCCGTGTGACCAACGTGACAGTAACAAGTAAAGTAATTTAATGCAGGAAATAATTCTAAGCAGGATATGAAATGATCGGAGAATGTACTCGCCTGGTATCTGAGTGTCCACTATGAAAGTACTGTCCGAGGAGTGGTGTCTGGCTCTTAATCAGAACAGCACAAGTCACAACAAGTCCAAAATGGTATAATGAAGTCCTACTATGCATTCTACATGATTCTAGGTCAATCTAGGCCAAAGTCAACTCTTGGTCAACTTTGGTCAACCCTAGAAGTCAAACTTGGTCAACTATGGTCAAACTAGGTCTAACAAGTCTAAACTAGGTCAATCTAATCCATACAAGTCTAATCAAGGCTAAACTAGCCTATGCTAGAACACCAAGTCCATACACAACCTATACAACACAAATCAAAACCAACATCACACAATCCTATATTGCATCTAGGCCTACACTTGGAGATCACATAACACCTATATGTATTTATACACATGGCTACCTATATGTATACCATTCATACTTATATAATATATATATATAATAGCACACACACACATATTATAATATATATGATGCCTACATATATACATAACATACTCTATAAATTAGGTACACATACAAATTAGATACATTACATAATATATATATATATATATATATATATATATATATATATATATATATATATATATATATATATATATATATGCATAATATACATTAGGTCTATAGGATGAAAAGAGGGATATAGGAGAGGAGTGATAGGTGAACCTTAGCCAACTCTGTGTGTGTATGCATGAAAAGCTAATCTCAGTCCAAAACTGGACTGTTAAGAAAATGTGAAAGAATGAACCTGTGTACAGTGAACAGGGAGCCAATAACAGTACATATAGGTGGGGAAAATTAGTGGCATAGGAGATTCTGTGTGTCTGAAATGTAGAGTGTGAGAGTGATACACTAGTGTGTGTGGTGTAGCAGGAATAGGGTTCAAGTTATTTGAAGAAAACACATAGCATACAACACATTGAAGCATCAAAGCATTACATGAAGTCTCGGGTTTATGACCATAGAAGAATTCTCAGATTTCAAATTAAACTTAACCAAAACACATTACCTAACATGAAACCTATTCTCAGATTTCAGAACCTATTCTCAGATTTCTGTGTGAGTGTTACATGTGTGTACATGAATGCAAATGTGTGTGGAGTATAGAAATATCTGTGTTAGTGAAGGGTGTGTGTGTTCCCAGATTTTAGATTAAAGGGAAACATTTCATTTACAGTTAAGGAAACAGAGGAATGGAAGAAAACCAATTCAAGACTCAGAAACCTGAGTTTAAATTCAGTTTACCCTCTCATATCTAAATTGAAATCAAAAGCCCACCAATCACTACACAAACTTAACCACAATAGGAAATCATGTAGGGAAACAAATTTAGAATCTAAAACTCAGTATTTAACATTATTACAAAGGTTAAAACATCAAACAAATTCAAATTAGAAAACTGGAAATGTTGACAGCATGTAGGTATCAGTTAATTTGGTTTAATGAGAACTCGAATAAGAAATTTAAACTAAAACATGAACCTATTGGTTGGTAACATAATCACATGCTGTGTACGTGTCCCAGGGTCCATCACGTGTCCATACATACGACACAATCGTGTCCAACATGAAAAAAACCTTATATCAGACACAACAGTGCACTATCCAGTGCACTGCCTCGTGCACACGTGCACTTGTGTCGTGTACACGACATAGGACACTACTGTGTCTCGTGGTCATCCACATAGATAGCCCACCTATAAGGCTATCTTATAGGCCAACTGGCCAGTGTCCACTTCGTGTCAGTGTCAGATACGAGAGTCGTATCAGTGGCTAGAACTAATAGTGCACTGTCGAGTGAAATCCACGTACGATGGAGATTTCTCCCCCGACACACCACGTAGTATGTGAGACTTGACACGTGGCATGTCAGTCAGTGCCCCATGGCTCGTGTCAAGTTTCACATATCCTGGTTGCGTGTCGTGTCCTCCAGAGCCCCCGAATAGCAGGGGATCCAATCCCGAGCGCGCGAGCGCGTATCCACGCGTGTCCACGCGTCGAAATCGACACAAGCTGACACAACAACCACCACAGAAGATTAGAAATGCATAAGCAACAGTAAAACCTAATTTTCTATTTAAAAACTTGTACAAAAGAAATCGAAATGCCCTTTGTGGTATTTCGACAAACACCTAGGTACCACCTCTGATACGTGTCCAAATGGACACGAAACTGACGAAACCCGAAACGACGCCAATACAGACACTTAGGGGACCCCTAGGGCTTCCTAATCATGAAAAGAAATCAAAGTTTCATGAAGAAATGAGAAAGTTACATATGGATGAACTTTCAAGAAAAATCCCCTTTGTATAGCTCTTCTCTTGATATCCCAATCCAATCAAAACAACCTAAAACTGAAATAAAACTCCAATAGCAGCAAGAAAAGTAATATTAGGATCCAATGCAACTTGTTTGGGGGAAAAGGATCAAAAATAGATTTTCTATAGGTTTTTGAACATGGAGACTCACCTCTTTCTTCTCTTGAAATAAATTCCTAAAGAAGAGGCTAGCCCTAGATTTTAGGAGAGATTATATAGTGGGGGAATCCCTAGGTTAGCTAAGGTGGCCAACCATGATGAACTAGACTAGGGTTTGTACTAGGTGGCTAGTCCTATAAGGTTAAGTCATAAAATGACTTGTGAAATCACAAACCATTTCTCAAACCATTAAATTCCTAATTCCTCAATTTAATTCTAATGAACTAATTACCACTAACTTAAGTCAAGCTAGGTTAGACTAGAGTCACATAACCTAACCAAGTCCATACTAACTAGGGTTAGCTCCTATGTTGGTCTACAAGGGTCAACACTAGTCAAAATCAATCTAGTCCAAACAATTCCAAAATAATTCCTAAAAATTCCCAAAAATTCAAATAAATTCTAATAAATTTAAATTACCCAAAAAATGTCAAAAATACTCTCACACTAGAAATGTGGTAGTGACAAATCTACCCTCCTTAAAAGAATTTCGTCCTCGAAATTGAAAGGCGAAATACAACTGATGAGAAGGATAGAAGGCATACCTCGCGGTCTAAAAAGATAAGGGTAGCGCTCGCGCATCTCATCCTCCCGCTCCCAGGTCGACTCTCCTAAAGAATGATGCCTCCATGCGACGCGTACCAAGGGTATCACCTGGTTCTTCAGAACCTTCTTCCGTCGATCCAGAATCTCCACTGGCTACTCTGGATAGCTGAGAGAAGGCCCAACCTCTATCTCTGAATGATCGAGCACATAGCTAGGATCAGCCACGTACCGTCTCAGCTGTGATACATGGAATATGTTATGGACCCCCACTAGCACAGGCGGCAAGTCTAGCCTGTATGCAACGTCACCGACTCTCCCGCTGATAACGAAAGGGCCGATAAAGCGCGGGCTAAGCTTCCCGCCTCCACCAAAACGTATCGTACCACGAGTCAGAGATATCCTCAAGAAAACCTGGTCTCCGACCTAATCACAAGCAAGGTCTCAATTAATATAATAAACAAACATGATCAAAAATCACAAACAAACAAACCTAAATCTAATCCTACTCTAATCTGTACCTCAAACTCCAACGGCCTCTGGTGGCTATCGGCCCAGTGCCGATGTCTGTCCTGCGCCACGCGAAGTTTGTCCCTGATGAGCTTCACCTTCTCGACTGCATCAACAACCATCTCTGGCCCCAGTAAAGCTCGCTCACAAACATCATCCCAAGATAAGGGTGTACGGCACCTACGCCCGTACAGAGCCTCGAAAGGTGACATCTCAATACTGGCCTGGAAACTATTATTGTAGGCAAACTCTACCAAATGAAGATGATCCTCCCAGGAACCTCCAAAGTCCAGGACGCACGTCCGCAGCATATCCTCAAGTGTCTGAATAGTCCGCTCTGACTGTCCGTCCGTCTGGGGGTGGTATGCAGTACTAAACTTGAGCTGAGTGCCCAAGCTGGTCTACAGACTCCTCCAGAAATAGGAAGTAAAATGGCTATCTCGATCTGAGACGATGCTGACTGGAACTCCGTAAATCCTGACTATCTGCCGTATATACATCTCCGCCAGCCTCTCTGCAGATGTACCCACCTTGAATGGCAAAAAGTGAGCCAATTTAGTCAACCTGTCAATGATAACCCAAATCGCTATTTTCCTCCTGGAGTACGCGGCAATCCTGAAACGAAGTCCATAGTGATATGCTCCCATTTTTACTCGGGAATGGGCAGTGACTGCAACAATCTACCGGGCCTCTGTCTCTCTGCCTTGACCTGCTGATAGACCAAACACCTAGCCACGAAGCGAGCCACCTTCCGCTTCATCCCTGACCACCAAACATGCTCCCGCAGATCTCGGTACATCTTGTTGGCACCCGGGTGTATAGAGTACTGAGATCTGTGGGCCTCCTGTATAACCTGCTCCCTGAGCTCTCCGCTGGGCACACATAATCTGGAACCGTGCCTCAAGGCACCATCCTCTGCAAGAGAAAACTCGCCCTCCAGCAATCCTGCTCGAACCTGCTCTCGGAGACACCGCAGAACAACGTCCTCAAACTGTGCCGACATGATCCTCTCCACCAAGTCTGACTGAATCTGCATCCCCCATAACTGCATCTGCACTCCGGGCACGATCACCTCAATCCCAAGGCTCTCCAAGTCGGCAAGCAAATACCGATCCATGGTCAAACACATGGCTGTCGGATACCTACTCAAGGCATCGGCAACCACGTTGGCCTTCCCTGGGTGATACTGAAGTAGGATGTCAAAATCCTTCATCAACTCTAGCCATCTGCGCTGTCTCATGTTCAACTCCTTCTGAGTGAACACATACTTTAAGCTCTTGTGATCTGTTAAGATCTCCACCCTCTCACCATACAGATAATGCTTCCACAGTTTCAGAGTAAATATCACTGCTGTCGGCTCCAAGTCATGGGCAGGGTAGTTCTTCTCATGGGGACGTAATTGCCTGGAAGTATATGCAATCACCTTCCCATGCTGCTGCAAGACACAACCCACCCCCTTCCCTGAAGCATCACTATAAATAGTGAAACCACCTGATCCTGAAGGCAATGTCAGAATCGGAGCTGTCGTCAGCTACTTCTTCAACTCATCAAAAGCTGCCTGACACTCCTCTGACCAAACATACTCAGCATCCTTTCGGGTCAACCGAGTCAACGGCTCTGCAATCCGGGAGAAATCCTGCACGAATCTTCGATAATATCCTGCCAGCCCCAGGAAACTCCTGATCTCGGCAACTGAAGTCGGCGCTGTCCATGCTTCAACTGCTACAATCTTCTTGGGGTCAACTGAGATACCATCTTCAGTCACCACATGCCCCAAGAAGTCCACCCGATCCAAGAAGAACTCACATTTGGAGAGCTTCCCGTAAAGCTGCTCCTTCCTGAGAATCTCCAGCACTATCCCCAAATGCTCCTCCTGCTCCTCCTCAGTCTTGGAATATATCAAGATATCGTCAATAAACACCACCACAAACTGATCCAGATACTGATGGAACACCTTGTTCATAAGGTTCATAAGCACTGCTGGTGCATTGGTTAGCCCAAACGGTATAACCAAAAACTCGAACTGCCCGTACCGCGTCCTGAAAGCGGTCTTGGGAATATCCTGCCCCTTCACCTTCACCTGGTAATATCCTGACCTTAGATCAATCTTGGAAAATACCCGAGCTCTGCTCAACTGGTCAAATAGATTGTCGATCCGCGGCAGTGGGTATTTGTTCTTGATCGTGAGGTTATTGAGTGCCTTATAGTCAATACACATGCGTACTGACCCATCCTTCTTCGGCACGAACAACACTGGTACACCCCATGGCGATGAACTCGAGCGGATGAAGCCCTTGTCCTGTAGCTCATCCACCTGCTTCTTCAGCTCCACCAGCTCGCTGTTGTTTACCCGATAGACATGCTGAGAGATGGGTTCCGCTCCTGGAACCAAGTCTATCGAGAACTCTATGTTTTTGTCTGGTGGCAATCCCGACAACTCCTCTGGGAAAACATCCATATAATCTGCTATCAAGGGGTGTGGAATCGTCTGCTCCTCGACCGAGACTCCACAGAAGACTTTGCTGCTCTGCTCTGCCCGACATCTGGAGTACTCGAACTCTGGCTCCCCCGGCGCTCTGAAGAGAACTCTACCCCCTCTGCAATCAATGATGGCGTGGTGCCTGCTCAACCAATCAATGCCTAGTACTATATCATAGTTCGGTAATGGCATTACGAGCAGGCTCACCTCCAACTCACGGCCTCCCAAAACTACTCTCCGACCCTTACAAACATCACTCACGAGGATAATGCCACCCTCGATCGTGATCTTGTAAGTCCTAGGCAATGATTCAGCTATGATACTGTTTCTAATCGCAAAAGATACTGATATGAAGCTATGCGAAGTACCGGAATCGAATAATGCAAATGATGGACTGGAGTCGAGAAGAATCAAACCTGCAATCAGCTCTCCGATGACCTCCGTATCCTCTGCTGCCATGGCGAATCCTCGCCCCTGCTGGCCTCCCCTGGCCTGCTGCTGGTGTTGGACGAACCTCTGCTGCTGCGTCGGCGGGGCTGGTCCCCTCTACTGGCCTGCTGGAGCTCTGACTGCTGCTCCCTGGGCTGCTCGTCCCATGCGGCACTCCCTCATCTGGTGGTCTGTTGAGCCACACACCAAGCACTGGCCCAGCCTCTTCCGGCACTCATTGAAGACGTGCCCAGGCTTCTTGTAGTAGGCACAAGTACCACCCTGTCTCTGACCCTGCTGGTGCTGGTGAACTGGCCTCTGCTGGATCGGCTGCGGCTGAAACTGCCTCAGCTGTTGGTGCTGAAAATGGGGCCTCTTGGCCTGGCCCCCGCTGCTGCTGCCTCCAACTGGGTCTCTCCCCCTCTTGAGCCTAAGCTCAAGATCATCCTCTGCTAGCAAGACTCCTGTCAAGATCTCCTCGAACGTAGCATCCTGGTTTTCCTTGATCAAGGACTTGACCACCTTGACTAGACCCTTCCGGAACCTCTGGGCCTTCGCCGTCTTGCTCAAGCCCTCTACAAACCAGCCGAGGCGGCCAAACTCCCCACCGTACTCCTCCACTGAAAGGCTCCCCTGGACTAGGCTCTCGAACTGCGACTCCAAGGCTCTGAGTACTGAATCTGGGAAGAACTTCTTCTTGAAAAAGCCCTTGAACTGCTCCCAAGTCTGCCCAGGTACCCCCATCCTGGGGTCTGACTGATACCAGGTGTGAGCAAGATCTCGCATCCGGCTAGCTGCGGCCTCGATCTGAAGATCTGCAGGTATCCTGGCCAAGCGGAAGATGTCCTCTATATGCTCGATCCACTCATCGGCATATAGGATCCCCTCTGTCCCCAGAAAGTCTCTAGGGCTTATCTTCTGAAACTGCTCGATCCCCAGTGTCCTTCGCTGCTGAACCACTGGTCGAGCTGCGACCGTCATAAGGGCCAGCTCCATGCCCATGTCCTGTCGAGCCTGCTGCCGGTCCATGAACTGCTGGAAGTACGCGAACATCTGCGCTGCATCCACGTGTCCTGTAGGCGGCGGCTGCTGGAAAGGATCCTCTGGAATGACCGGGTCCTGCCTCCGAGCCGGTGGAAGCATACCCCCTGCTGCTACTGCCGATGTCTCAATACGAACAGAGCTGGCAGGAGCTGCAGTCCCCTGGCCTCGCTGTACTGGCTGAGAGGTAGCAGTCCCCTCTATAGCATCGTCATGAATGACACGCTGCGATCTAGTCTCTACCATCCTGAAGATAGACAAACAAGAGTATCAATTTCTGAGAAAGAAGCGAAATAACAAAGACGGACAGTTAAAAATTCAAAGGATCAGCTGACAATAAGGATTTAGATGGCAATAAAAGAATTTTTCCTAAAGTGATTGAGTACCTTAAAATTAATATCCTATATCCTACTGTAGGCTGTAGTGATACTCTAATTCGAATACCACTACACTTCTAATCTAGACCTGCATGGGCCACCACTAAAAACGTGTCACGACCCGCACCATAGAATAAGGGCACGAGACGTGGGTACGTCCAGCCTACGCCGTAGTGTCGGCGGTAGAACGCTATCCTAGGTCAACATACAACTAATAATTTATATCTAAACAGTTTATACTCTCCGAATGGGGGTGACATAGCAGTAATAAACTCAATCACAACTAAGGAAGAGATAGCACGATATGAAATAGAACTCAAGGAAACAAATAGATGAAAAGTAGTCTAAGATAATCCCAGCAAATATCCAGAAGTATATGGTCTCAGATACAGAATGAAAGAATATATACAACTCTGAACTCAGAATAAAGTCTAGCTAAAATATGTCTCAAGACTACATAAAAGAAGATAAGCCTAACTAAACTAGTCTAGGCAGTGGGGGTGATGTCCTCAGCTAGAGCTGGGTCCTCCTGAAGGTCCAGCTCGCAGGTGTCATCTAAGGCTGCCCTATAGTAAGTATCCAGGCAGGCCTCCTCCTCGTCCTCTGTAATATTTTCAACAGGTCCAGTCAGGACAGGAGCGAGTACAGTACATCTCAACAGTTCATAGCAGGTTAGAAAATATAATCATGCAGTAAAGTAAGATATAGGTACTGAAAGAAATGCAGTATCTAAACAGAGAGATAAAGCTGTAATAGAAATATCTACTATAGATAGAGACTAACAGTGGCTAGTGAGTCAGAGTACATTATAGACATGTAAATGGCATAGGAGATTCTGATAAGACACTATGGAAGAGATTCTGATAAGATACTACTTGGGTATTATTCACATGTCTACTTGTACTCCCCCGTACCCCCAATCAGTACACAAGGATCCAAACAGGTTATGTTATGATTCTATGTAATAGCCCCAGAAGGGTGGTAAGCCCCCGAAGGGTGTTACATAGTAGTCCCAAGAATGGGGATTCTAGGAGATTCTATGATACCCAGTAAATGGGATAAGAGATTCTAGGAGACTCTGTGATCATAAGGGTATATGTCACAAGTGATCAAAGAACCTCTGAAGCATTGTGATACATGTGTAAGTGAAACGCACAGAACATGTAGTACCCGATACTCCCTAAGGATAACATCTCAAGAAGGGATCCGTATAGTAACAATCCGTGTGACCAACGTGACAGTAACAAGTAAAGTAATTTAATCCAAAAAATAATTCTAAGCAGGATATGAAATGATCAAAGAATGTACTCGCTTGGTATATGAGTGTCCACTATGAAAGTACTGTCCGAGGAGTGGTGTCTGGCTAATAATCAGAACAGCACAAGTCACAACAAGTCCAAAATGGTATAATAAAGTCCTACTATGCATTCTACATGATTCTAGGTCAATCTAGGCCAAAGTCAACTCTTGGTCAACTTTGGTCAACCCTAGAAGTCAAACATGGTCAACTATGGTCCAACTAGGTCTAACAAGTCTAAACTAGGTCAATCTAATCCATACAAGTCTAATCAAGGCTAAACTAGCCTATGCTAGCACACCAAGTCCATACACAACCTATACAACACAAATCAAAACCAACATCACACAATCCTATATTGCATCTAGGCCTACACTTGGAGATCACATAACACCTATATATATTTATACACATGGCTACCTTTATGTATACCATTCATACATATATAATATATATATATAATAGCACACACACACACATATTATAATATATATGATGCCTACATATATACATAACATACTCTATAAATTAGGTACACATACAAATTAGATACATTACATAATATATATATATATATATATAAAATATATATATATATATATATATATATATATATATATATATATATATATATATATATAAAATATACATTAGGTCTATAGGATGAAAAGAGGGATATAGGAGAGGAGTGATAGGTGAACCTTAGCCAACTCTGTGTGTGTATGCATGAAAAGCTAATCTCAGTCCAAAACTGGACTGTTAAGAAAATGTGAAAGAATGAACCTGTGTACAGTGAACAGGGAGCCAATAATAGTACATGTATGTGGGGAAAAATTGTGGCATAGGAGATTCTGTGTGTGTGAAATGTAGAGTGTGAGAGTGATACACTAGTGTGTATGGTGTAGCAGGAATAGGGTTCAAGTTATTTGAAGAAAACACATAGCATACAACACATTGATGCATCAAAGCATTACATGAAGTCTCGGGTTTATGACCATAGAAGAATTCTCAGATTTCAAATTAAACTTAACCAAAACACATTACCTAACATGAAACCTATTCTCAGATTTCAAAACCTATTCTCAGATTTCTGTGTGAGTGTTACATGTGTGTACATGAATGCAAATGTGTGTGGTGTATAGAAATATCTGTGTTAGTGAAGGGTGTGTGTGTTCCCAGATTTTAGATTAAAGGAAAACATTTCATTTACAGTTAAGGAAACAGAGGAATGGAAGAAAACCAATTCAAGACTCAGAAACCTGAGTTTAAATTTAGTTTACCCTCTCATATCTAAATTAAAATCAAAAGCCCACCAATCACTACACAAACTTAACCACAATAGGGAATCATGTAGGGAAACACGTTTAGAATCTAAAACTCAGTATTTAACATTATTACAAAGGTTAAAACATCAAACAAATTCAAATTAGAAAACTGGAAATGTTGACAGCATGTATGTATCAGTTAATTTGGTTTAATGAGAACTCGAATAGGAAATTTAAACTAAAACATGAACCTATTGGTTGGTAACATAATCACATGTTGTGTACGTGTCCCAGGGTCCATCACGTGTCCATATATACGACACAACCGTGTCCAACATAAAGAAAACCCAATATCAGACACAACAGTGCACTGTCCAGTGCACTGCCTCGTGCACACGTGCACTCGTGTCGTGTACATGACACAGGACACTACTATGTCTCGTGGTCATCCACATAGATAGCCCACCTATAGGGCTATCTCATAGGCCAACTGGCCAGTGTCCACTTCATGTCAGTGTCGGATACGAGAGTCGTATTAGTGGCTAGAACTAACAGTGCACTGTCGAGTGAAATCCACGTGCGACGGAGATTTCTTCCCCGACATGCCACGTGGGTACGTGAGACTTGACATGTGGCATGTCAGTCAGTGCCCCATGGCTCGTGTCTAGTTTCACGTGTCCTGGTTGCGTGTCGTGTCCTCCAGAGCCTCCGAATAGCAGGGGATCCAATCCCGAGCGCACGCGCGCGTATCTACACATGTCCACGCGTCAAAATTGACACAAGCCGACACAACAACCACCACAGAAGATTAGAAATGCATAAGCAACAGTAAAACCTAATTTTCTATTTAAAAACTTGCACAAAAGAAATCGAAATGCCCTTTGTGGCATTTCGACAAACACCTAGGTACCACCTTCGACACGACACCAATGCAGACACTTAGGGGACCCCTAGGGCTTCCTAATCATGAAAAGAAATCAAAGTCTCATGGAGAAATGAGAAAGTTACCTATGGATGAACTTTCAAGAAAAATCCCCTTTGTATAGCTCTTCTCTTGATATCCCAATCCAATCAAAACAACCTCAAATTGAAATAAAACTCCAATAGCAGCAAGAACAGTAATATTAGGATCCAATGCAACTTGTTTGGGGGAAAAAGGATCAAAAATAGATTTTCTATGGGTTTTTGAACATGGAGACTCATCTCTTTCTTCTCTTGAAATAAATTCCTAAAGAAGAGGCTAGCCCTAGATTTTAGGAGAGATTATATAGTGGGGGAATCCCTAGGTTAGCTAAGGTGGCCGGCCATGATGGACTAGACTAGGGTTTGCACTAGGTGGCTAGTCCTATAAGGTTAAGTCATAAAATGACTTGTGAAATCACAAACCATTTCTCAAACCATTAAATTCCTAATTCCTCAATTTAATTCTAATGAATTAATTACCACTAACTTAAGTCAAGCTAGGTTAGACTAGAGTCACATAACCTAACCAAGTCCATACTAACTAGGGTTAGCTCCTATGTTGGTCTACAAGGGTCAACACTAGTCAAAATCAATCTAGTCCAAACAATTCCAAAATAATTCCTAAAAATTCCCAAAAATTCAAATAAATTCTAATAAATTTAAATTACCCCAAAAATGTCAAAAATACCCTCACACTAGAAATGTGGAAGTGACAGTTTCCTATGTCGTCTTCTTCAGCAGTATTGTTCCTGGACCTGCCGATCAGAAAGGCGGAGCACCTCCCGTGGACCAGCCGCAACCTGGAGATCAAGCCTAACATTCAGAAGTAGCCTCCAGAGTCATGCCTACCGGAGAAGAACCACCAATTCAGCCCGTCCAGCCTACAGAGCCTGATAATGGCACTTTGGTGTGTCTCATCAGGTCCCTATTCACTTTCCAGGATCGTCGCGGAGATGCCTTGCACCAGGCGGTGGAAGATGCTTTGAGAAGAGGGGGTCATCAGGGTAACAGCACGGCCAACAGCTTCAAGCGCTTGAACCCTCTCTTTTTTGACAGCAGTGAAGATGTGATCGCTGCAGATGCTTGGCTTCAGGACACAGAGGTGATTCTAGAAGCAGCCAGGACTCCAGAGAACGAAAAGGTGGCCGTAGTGCGCCTGCAGTTACTAGATCTTGCCCGCAGCTGGTGGGCAGCACAGGACGATGGATTAGTGGCCCCTATTTCTTGGGCAGTATTCAGGAAGAGATTTCAGACCAAGTATTTTGATGCTATAGCTCGGTACAATCTACAGACGAGGTTCACCAATCTGAAGCAGATGGACAGGACGGTCGACGGATATGCAACCGAGTTTTCTAGGCATAGTCGTTTTGCTCCCACCCTGGTAGCAATCGAGTTCGATAGAGCCCAGCAATTCCAGTAGGGGCTCCACCTGGAGATTTTGTTGGCAGTTGAGCAGTTTGAGCATCAGACTTTTGATGCAGTATTGAGAGCAGCTCGGAGGCACGAGTATACCTCCCAGAGGATCGTGGATAGGACCGTAGGTCGGAAGCGATCCCACAGCCAGATGAATCAGTCTTTAGCACCAGCCCCGACAGTTAGGGCTTTGACCATTTGAGCTCCGAGGTGGGCGGCCTCAGTGATGTCGGTTCAGCATTCCACCCCGACGCACCCTCAGCAGCAGAAGCAGTCTTTCGTAGTAGGATGTTCATACTGTGGGAAGCCAGGGCATGTGGTATCAGAGTGTCGCAGAGCACAGGGTTTATGCTTGGTTTGTGGTGCCTCGGCCCACAGGGGTGGGAACTGCCCGAACAGGAAGAGTTCATCGGCCTTATCTAGTCCTTCAGTTAGAGGACCAGCACCAGTCCAGCAGCAGCTGCAGTACCCGTTCTCGAGGCCGTTGCCGACGCAGGCCCGGGCATTCCAGTAGCAGAGACCGCAGCAGTATGCCCAAGCCCAAGCCCTGATCCAGAACAGGTAGAAGAATTTTCAGCAGAGGGGACCTGCACCTAGAGGACATGGTCAAGTGCTGGCTTTGACCATGGAAGAAGAAGGAATAGCACCAGGTGAGGTAGTGGCAGGTACTATTCTCGTCAACACCTTTCCAGCTTCAGTATTATTTGATTCCGATTTGCGACACGTATAGGACTGGAGCCCGAGTCATTATCAGTAAGGCTCAATATACTTACTGGTAATGGACTTATGGGAGTAGATAGGATGTTTTCCTCGTATCGGATCGTAGTTAGCGGTAGAGAGTTTTTCGCTAGATTGATAGAGTTTCCGATGGCCGATTATGATGTGGTCTTAGGGATGGATTGGTTGAGGGACCAGTATGCTAGGATAGACTGCCACATTGGCAGGGTTATTTTTAGCATTCCAGGCGAGCTGGAGTTTTCCTTCTTCCGAGGCAAAGTTGAACCTTCTCCTCCAGTGTTGCGGATGGCAGTAGCAGCAATGCAGTTACCCCGGATAGTTAAAGAGTTTCCAGATGTTTTCCCAGAAGAGCTTCCAGGGATGCCGCCAGAGCGGGAGATCGAGTTCACCATCGACTTGATTCCCGGGACAACCCCAGTGTCAGAGAGAGTCTACAGGATGGCGCCGTCAGAGCTAGAGATATTGTACAAGAAGATTGAAGAACTTAGAACCAAGGGATTCATTCGTGCTAGTAGATCACCTTGGAGAGCCCCGATGCTTCTTGTGAAAAAGAAGGATGGTACGTCCAGATTATGTGTAGATTATTGTACCTTGAACTCAGTGACAATCAAGAACAGATACCCTCTCCCGAGGATAGATGACTTGTTTGATCAACTCAAGGGGGAAGCAGTATTCTCGAAGATCGACTTGCGGTCATGATACCATCAGACCAGAGTCAGAGAGCAGGACATCCCGAAGACAGCTTTCAGATCTAGGTATGGGCATTGGGAGTTCCTTGTGATACCATTTGGAGCAACCAATGCGCCGGCTGTATTCATGGACCTCATGAATCGCATCTTTATGCCTTATTTGGATCAGTTCTTGATTGTGTTCCTAGATGACATCCTGGTCTACAGTAAGAGTGAAGCGGAGCATGAGCAGCATCTCAAGTTGTCCTCCAGATTCTCAGAGAGCACCAGTTGTATGCTAAGTTTAGTAAATACGAGTTCTGGCTCGATCGTATTTTGTACTTTGGTCATATCATCACCAGAGGAGGAGTAGAAGTGGATCCCCAGAAGATCATGGCTATTGAGTCATGTCCAGTTCCCAGCACCGTTGCAGAAGTCCGTAGTTTTCTTGGATTGGTCGGTTACTACCGGCGATTTGTTTCAGACTTTGCTCGGATCTCAGCGCCATTGACCTAGTTGACACGCAAGGATGTGCAGTTTGCTTGGACAACAGAGTGCCAGGATTCTTTTGAGAAGTTGAAGCGAGGCTTGATGATGGCTTCCATTCTCACACTTCCAGATGGAACTGGAGGATTCTTAGTATATTACGATGCTTCAGGCAGAGGTCTAAGGTGTGTTTTGATGCAGCATGGAAAGGTAATAGAATATGCGTCACGACAAATTCGTGATCATGAGAGAAATTATCCAACCCATGACTTGGAGCTGGCAGCAGTAGTGTTTGCACTTAAGTTGTGGAGGCACTACTTGTACGGAGATAGGATGGAGATCTTCACCGACCACAAGAGCCTGAAGTATATTTTTACCCAGAAGGATCTTAATATGCGACAGAAGAGGTGGCTGGAGCTACTTGTGGATTATGATGTCAACCTGCAGTATCATCCTGGGAAGGCCAACGTTGTTGCCGATGCATTGAACAGGAGAGCCGGAATTTATTTCCTAACAGCACAACCAGAGCTGTTAGCCGATCTTCAGAAGATGGGTATAGAAGTTGCCCTCCCTTCCGGTGTGGCATTGATGGCCAACATACAAGTTTAGACCACTATAGTCGAGAGGATCCAGATGGCGCAGTCAGCAAATTCCAAGCTTCAGCGACTCAAAGCAGAGTGTGAGACAGGACAAAGACCAGAGTTATGCATCCATGAAGACAGTACACTTAGGTATGGGAGGCATCTTTGTGTACCCAGTGGAGATATCAGACAGGAGATCATGGCAGAAGCTCACAGTTCTCAATATTCCATCTATTTCGGCGGTACGAAGATGTACCATGATATCCGTCAGCACTTTTCGTGGAATGGCATGAAGAGAAAGATAGCCCGGTTTGTCTCTCGATGTTTGGTTTGCCAATAAGTTAAAGCTGAACATCAGAGGCCAGCTGGACTTCTTCAGCCCTTGCCAATTCCAGAATGGAAGTGGGAGCATGTAACCATAGATTTTGTGACTGGATTGCCTAGATCCCCAGCTGGTCGAGATGCTATTTGGGTTATAGTTGACCAGCTCACGAAGGTTGCCCACTTTCTCCCGTTCAGAGTTGGTCGGTCGACGGCTCAGCTGGCAGAGATGTACCTCAGGTAGGCAGTCAGGATGCATGGAGTACCAGTCAGTATCACTTCAGATCGAGATTCAAGGTTTACGTCGCACTTTTAGCGTAGCTTGCAAGAGAGTTTGGGAACTCACCTCCAGTTTATCTCAGCTTATCACCCGCAGACAGATGGCCAGTCGGAATACACGATCCAGACTCTTGAAGATATGTTGCCGTCATGTACACTCGACTTCGGTGGTTCGTGGGAAGATCACCTGCACCTGGTGGAGTTCTCGTACAACAATATTTCCAAGCTAGTATTCAGATGGCACCGTTCGAGGTACTGTATGGCAGGAAGTGCAGATCCTCGCTAGCTTGGGATGATGTTGGAGAGCGGCAGATACTCGATCCAGAAATGATAGCTCAGACAGTTGAGGTGGTCAGAAGAGTCCGAGATCATCTTCGAGTTACACAAGATCGTCAGCATTATTCGGCCGATTCTCATCGGCGTCCTCTTGAGTTCTCTATCAGCGACCACGTATTCCTGAGGATTTTGCCTAACCGTGGCGTCATTCGTTTCGGCGTACGAGGAAAGCTTAGTCCTAGGTACATAGGACCGTTCGACATTCTCGAGCGAGTAGGCGATGTGTCCTATCGTCTCGCTCTTCTACCATCGTTGTGTGAGGTACATGACGTATTCCATGTATCCTAATTACGACGGTATATCCCAGATCCGAGCCATAACCTTGATCATTCGGAATTGGTTGTTGGCACCAACCTTTCGTATAAGGAAAGGCCCGTATTTATATTAGACCGAAGAGAGAAGGCACTCAAGAACAAGGCTATTAAGCTAGTCCGCGTTGCTTGGGGTCATCACTCTTTGTGTGAGTCAACGTGGGAGCATGAGGATGATATCCGATCGCGATATCCACACATGTTTGACTCATGAGGTATAATATCTTTCTTATGCCTTATGCTTTAATTCCTTGCTTGCATGAATAATTACTTGATTGCTTGATTAGTATAGCTTGCCTGTGAATCGTATAGCTTGTTCTTGTCCAACTAGCCTCTTAGTTAAATTTCGGGGACGGAATTCTTTTAAGGTGGGTTGAGTTGTAATGCCTATAGTTTATATTACGTATTTTGAAATGCGTGTACGTATTTTATCTTGTATTGTATGATTTCTTGCTTGGCTTATCTTGGCATTACATGGCTTGGTCTATTTTGGGTTGGTTCGGCTAGGCTTGGGTTGTCTTGGTTCATCATGAACCAAGGGGTGAACCCTTACCTACCACCACCATCATCCTTTATTAACCCATTCCCTCATTCTCTCTCTTTATTTACTTCTTCTTCTCCACCATTACTTCTTCAACCACCAGGAGAGAGAGAGAGAGCTTAGGAAAATATAGCTTGCTTCATGGAGAAACTTCGTTTTTATTGTTCCATTCTCTTCCTCTCAAAATTCTAACACACTTTAGTACTTAGCACTTCTAATTTCCATGGCTCAATTTGTGTAGATCTAAGTTTATAGTATTTTCGGATTTTTTGTGTTTTGATCTACTTAACATTGTTCTTTCCAAGTTTTGATGGCTCCATGTTGTAGAGAATTTTGTTCTACCCCATTTTGACCTATGGAAGTCCTGATTTTGACTTTAAATGAAGGATTTATAGAGCCTTGAAGCCATGGTTTCCATGGTTCTCCTTCTCGGATCTTTGGAGAAGGAGAACAGCTTCTGCGACAACTCATGCGGCCAGCTTTTGCGGTAACTCATGCGGCCAGCTTTATGCGGCAACTCATGCGGCCAGCTTTTGCGACAACTCATGCGGCCAGCTTTTGCGGCAACTCATGTGGCCAGCTTTATGCGGCAACTTATGCGGCCAGCTTTTGCGGTAACTCATGCGGCCAGCTTTATACGGCAACTCATGCGGCCAGCTTTTGCGGCAACTGATGCGACCAGCTTTTGCGGCAACTCATGCGGCCAGTTTATACGGCAACTCATGCGGCCAGCTTTATGCGGCAACTCATGCGGCCAGCTTTTGCGGCAACTCATGTGGCCAGCTTTTGCGGTAACTCATACGGCCATCTTTTGCGGCAACTCATGCGGCCAGCTTTATGCGGCAACTCATGCGACCAGATTTTGCGGCAACTCATGCGGCCAGCTTTATACGGCAACTCATGCGGCCAGCTTTATATGGCAACTCATGCGGCCAGCTTTATATGGCAACTCATGCGGCCAGCTTTATGTGGCAACTCATACGGCCAGCTTTTATGGCAACTCATATGCCAGCTTTGTACGGCAACTCATGCGGCCAGCTTTATACGACAACTCATGCGGCCAGCTTTTGCGGTAACTCATGCGGCCAGCTTTATACAGCAACTCATGTGGCCAGCTTTTTACGGCAACCCTTATGCGGCCAATCTTTTACGGCAACCCTCATGGCAGGGTTATATTTTGGAACACGACAGGATAATGCAGGGATAGAACATGATAGTGGCCCTTCGTGGCACACTCTTGATAAGTAACCTACATGATAACTTTGATATAATGTTGCGGCAGTTAGCATGACATGACGAGTATGTATGACCTGGAGACCATGGGCGATTGCATTTGTACAAATAAACCAGTACTGTCTTGCATCATGTCTAGGATAGGGATTCCTGAGTACCACGGTCAGGGACACCTACAGTAATTGACTAAGGCTAATAAACTAGTATAATTCAGTAGACATGAAGAGATTTCCAGCTACAGGCAATCCCGTTGTCTGAGCGCATTAAGTGGACTTGTAGCCTACCGACTAGTAGGGCACATTTTCAGCACACAGTCACGTGTTGTATTCTTCATAAACGGACATTCGACCTGGATAACCGGATGGTCTACAGGGCTTGTGGCTGTTGGAATAATCTCAATGCATCTTGCTAGTAACTTGGCCTGTGATAACCCTAGTTAGTTAAAAGTATCAAGCCGTACTCTTGATTGGCCGTGATTGATTGGATGAAGTTTATTCCAGCTTAGTCTTATCCTAATCATGTACAAGATTGTGACATGACATGATTATTGATGCTTGCCTTAACAATAACAATCGGGGGTCCAGTTCTGTTCAGGCAAAGGGTTACAACCCTGGTCATTGTTTGGTTTAAGGGTTGTAACCGGGCTCCCGGAGCTGTTCTGTGTCCTTTCTTCGTTTATTGTCTTATTGCAACCTCATGCCATGTTCATCATGTTTTACCTTACCTCAATACCATGATTATTTATAATGGCCTTAGCAATAAAGATCAGGGGTCCAGTTCTGTTCAAGCGAAGGGTTATAACCCTGGTCCTTATTTGGTTTAAGGGTTGTAACCTGGCTCCCGGAGCAGTTCTGTGTCCTCTCTTCGTTTATTGTCTTCACTGTACCAATAGTATTTGAGACGGATTTCTATTCAGGTGAAGGGTTACAATCCCGGTCCTTGTTTGGTTTAAGGGTTGTGACCTGGCTACTTGAATGGTTTCCTCGTACTCAGTTTACTGTTGTTATCCCTATTATTATCAATTCTTTATTTATTATCTTTAATATTCTATTATGATATGATGGTTTTAGTTCCTAAGTGAAGCCTCCTTTGTGGCACTTGCTCTTTCTGGGGTCTAACCCAGCTGGTCTTGTGTGGCTAGCTATCAGAGCAGCACCAGAGGATCTACCTGTCTTCCAGCCAGATGGTGACCACCAGGCGTAACCCTGGCAACGAGTGGGTTTTTTTGTCCTCCTACTTATTTGTAAAATTATTCTTTAAGGCATTTAGCCGACGAGTACGTGTTAGCTCATATTGTACCTTTATTTACTATCTGCCTACGGGCTGTAATATGATTGGCAAATCCTAGGATTGATCATGTATGACTGATCATGTATGACTGAAACTCTTGCTAGTCCTAACATTTTGTACGACTAGCTTCATGATCATCCGAATATGTAATGTATGGGACGCCTTGCTATTATATATTTGGTGCTCTGACATCTTGTAACTATTATTGCTTGCTTGAGATTGAGACAATAGGCTTGTTCATACCATAGGAGACTGTTGGCTCGTAGTTAAACCCTCATATATCTAGACAGCCATGACCGTATAGCGAGGTGGCTTGCACTTCAATATATGTAGCTGGCTATGTACGCCCCCGCTCTCCAGTATTCTGGTTATGGGACGTTACAGTAACATATGTATCTTCTTCTTCATTCTCTGTATCGGAGTCACTGCTTTCTTCCCCTTTCGTCCAATTTTCCACGAACGAGCACGGGATCGATCTGACTACCACTTTTGGACTTATTATTCCCCCCTCACGTCTAACACCCTCTGTGTTAGGTGTGTCACCAAACGCTTAACCTTTATCTGAACCATAATATGGTTCCAGTTCTCTGAATGTAACGTCCATGCTTACAAACACCTTTCCCTCGACTGGGCTCCAACATGTGTATCCTTTCTGAGTCGTTGTGTACCCGATGAATATACACTTAACCGCTCTAGGATCCAGTTTGTCTACTCCTGGCCTATTATCTTGAACAAAACACACACATCCAAATACTTTCGGTGGAACAGTGTACGTGGTTGCACCAGTAAGCATCTCCAATGGTGTCTTCTAGTCCAATACCTGAGATGGCATTCTGTTGATGAGATAAGAGGCCGTCAATACAGCCTACCCCAATAAGTGTTTCAGGACATTCATAGTCAGCATCGTCGTCCGTGCGACCTCCAACAGGTGCCTGTTCTTCCGTTCAGCCTCACCATTTTGTGCCGGTGTATAGGCACATGAAGTTTGATGTAGTATTCCAAGAGTAGATAAATACTCAGCAACCCTCTTATTAGTATACTCCGTCCCATTGTCAGACCGAAAATACTTAATTTTAATATTATATTATGTTTCCTTCCGGCGATAAAAATTCTGAAAAGCCTCAAGGACGTCACTTTGATTCTTCATAAGGTAGACCCAGGTCACGCGGGTATAACAGTCAATAAAAGTGACGAACCATCTAAAACCGTTAATACTGGTTGTAGGATAAGGGCCCCATACGTCCGAATGTATCATATCAAATACAGCAGAACTTCTATTTCCTGAGCTCACATACGAGCTCTTGGTATGTTTTTCTAACTCACATGCATTACAACATAACTTCTCTTTATTAGCCCTTTGATATAAGGACGGATACATTCGACTAATAACTTTAAAAGAAGAATGCCCGACACGCTGGTGGTGGCGTAGTAATTCGTCTTCTACACTGCGACGTGAAGCATCCAGTTGTGTGTCAGCTACTAGAGATGCTAATACTTTGTCCAGTCCGGTCCTGTCTAAGTACCACAGCCTCTTATGCCATGTGATAGTCCCTAGTCGTCGTCGTCCTATCCCCTTCTCCTAAAAGTCACCGTTGGAATGTCAAAGGAAACAATACAGTTTAGCTCAAGGATAATGGCACTAATAGATATAAGATTGACAAGAAAAGATGGAGCATGCAAGACATTGGTAAAAATGAGGGAAGGGGTGCATGCGACAGTGCCTTTACCCATTACAGGTCTGGAGGTACCATCAGCAGTCTGAATGCTCTCCGACGTCGGAAGGTGAGTATAGTCCTGGAACACACCGCGGGACCCCGTGACATGGCGAGATGCCCCAGAGTCCATAATCCAACCTGGCTGATGGACAGATGCAAGAGCACGCATAGATATACCTTTGCTGGTTTGGGCAAAACAAGTGATGTGATCCCCCTAGATAGATGACGCCCCAGGAGTAACTTGACAGTCATCCGATGTAACGTCCCAGTCCCGAATACGTGGGACTAGATACGTATCATGCCAGCTGTATACATACGAGTAAATATACGACTCGTATATATACATAAGCTGTAAATGTAGAAAGCCAAGACACTAAATCTCATCCACAAAGATAAATGATGATATAAAGCAACTTTGAGTTTGTCATGTACACAATAGTTGGGCGGAGACAAATTCCACTGCCAACCAAATTAAATATGGAAAAAATATACAAGGAAAGAATTTAGCATGCGAGAGCAATGGCGAGTCCAAGAGCAATCATCACGAAGGAAGGAATGGCCTTAGCTAGAGCACCTACAAGAAGCCACGAAACACACACCTGGAGAGATCACCAGGTCCTCAGAGGGACGTAACAAGATACAGGAAGAACATGCCATTATAACTGCATAAGTAGAAATACTATAAACTACAACACAACAGGGTTCCTAACCATCTATGTGATATGCACTTTGAGGACAACGTTCTACGCAGGGGCTGTAACGGATTCATGCAAGCAAGTAATAAAGAGTGGCCGTCAAGTAGCGCTCATCCGAGACACTATCGGCCGGGCAGCACGTAGTGCTCATCCGAGTCACTATCACCCATAAATATGTAAAAAGTAAATGTAGCCCCTACGCTAGTAGCTGTCCCCTCCCTCCAATGATACTATACATGCATCGTAACCACGACACACCAACACGTGTCATTTCCACAACACGGGTTTATAATAGATAACTGTCAAGTCTTCTAATATGCATCTATTGACAGTTATTCCTATGCATGCGTACGGGTGATCAGCCAACACGCAAGTGGCCACTACATGATACTCACAACTCATACACAACTCGTGATACAATCGTTGCAAAGTCAATGACATGCATCCTATTGACGGAAGTCTCTTAACTCTAGGTCCACAAGCAAAAAGAAAATAATAAACAAGGAATATAGATACAATAAACAAAATAAAATGTAACTAAATATAAGCAGTAAAGATGGCAAGGTATCTTTCCTGAGGTTATGTGCAAAAGGGAATAATCCAGCAGCTCGAACCGACAAAATAAACAAAGCAAGAAAAGCCAAATCTCGCAGATGACTCTGGATGCTGCAACAAACATCACGAACGAGTTTGGAATAAAAGATATACCAAGGAAACGCCTGTCCAAAAGTTAAATTCTGGAACATGGGCAAAATCGTAATTTCGGGTCAAAACGATGTCCGCCGTTGGATCCGCTTTGCACCGAAATGCGTGCCAGAATCTATGGTCTCTAAAGTCATCAAACTATATGTCTACGAATTTGTTTTGATGAGACGAACCCAATGGTATGTCCAATTTTGGATTCCGGTGGGCCGTACACAAAATCGCCCGTTGAGTGGGATTATGGGCCCGCCAAAATAGCGTCCCGATCAACGGTCTCAGAATCGGACTAAACTTGGCTCACAGGACCAAAAAAATATTTTGAGTCCAATGACACAAGTATTATCGCTATATGATGAGTGTGCACAAAGTTGTGACTTAATTTGCAAAGGTCGATACGGGGGTATCTCGACGGATACGCACTGATTTCGTCGCGCACATGCAACGAAATCGGGTTCCGTCAGTTCCCACACGTCAACAACATCCATACGCACCTTTCGATGCGTATAGTGCGCGACCACGTCGCCCGATTTGTCGGGGCGCACGCCGTATCGGGTGTTTTTCTACTTTTTGAAAACAGAATTTATAATTTTTAGTGAAACTTTAACGTGTAACTTTCTACATACTAGATGAAAAGTGAATCCAAAAGGTGCGTTACAATCTCGGTTATGTTGTTTTTGACTGTCTTTAATTAGTTTTTACAAATCTTTAAAGCACAGCAAGAAAATTGGCCGACAAGTTGTTATTTTAAAACAATTTTTAGTATTACAGAAAACAAGTTTTTCTTCAACTTCGTCTCGATTTTTCGAGCAAGTTAATGGGTTGTTTTTGAAATCCACCTGGAGGATCTCGAAGAGGGTCAAGTCTACTTTCCAAAAAATCTTACGGATCGAAAATCGGTGGTACGAGTAAAAAGTTACGTCGTAGGGAAGTAGGGTACCTTGAGTGGAAAAACTGCTCCGTGGGTGACGCGGGACTGACTTCCGATGCTCCGTTCGTCGTGCTCAAAACTTCGCCGCTGGTGAAACGAACTCGTAGGCGAAGGGGGTATGATCTGCTACAACTTTCGTTTTGGAAGTTTAGGGTTTTGAGGTTCGTGGAAAAAGATGTATTTATATCTACTCGTAGCAAAACCTAATACTAATAGGTTTTTTAAAAAAAACAATTGAATCCCACGGGTTGTGGGTTAAGCAACGTGTAGCGTGAGCTTGCTGCTGGAATTGTAGGGCCCGCCCACTTTAAGTGGGTGGGTTTGTGGTTTTATATATTTTTTTCTTTTTTTTTTCTTTTCTTATTCTTTTCTTATTCTTTAAATCTTTCACATATATAGCTATATATATATACAAAAATCATTTAAATACAAATAACACTTTAAATGTCACATATCCAATATTTAATATATTTAAATATATCTACATATATATATATATATATATATATATATATATATATATATATATATATATATATATATATATATATATATATATATATATATCTTACAATAAATCAATCTCAATAATAATAATAATAATATCTAAATAGAATGAACATATTTTAATCTCCATGAAATAACTTAAATTATAATAAAATAATAATCGTCCCAATGGGTGAATTTTACCGCTCACCCATGTGTGGGTCCAGAAAATTGTACCATCTTGTAAAATATTATTTTATTAAAATATAAATTTTGTACCAAAAGTCAATAAATATTGAACAATTCTCAAAATTATTTAAAAATATTTGTACATACCTGAAATATTCCTACATGGTCACCTTAGTCACCCCCACATACTCACATGGGCTTAAATTTGGTTCGGGCCCTATTCGGGCTGAATTGGCCAAACCGGGTCATCAAAAAAATAAATAAATAAATAAAACCATAAATTGTATAAATATATTTTTAAGTCTAATAAAATAATAAAAAAATAAATAAATAATAGGATTTTTACATCCGAACCCAGCTTCGTGCCTCGTAACCTCGCGATGAACTCCCTCTCAAGAAGGGTTATTTCAGCCAATTGATTGTCTCCTCCTTCTTCCGCCAGATTTGCTTTGTGTCCTCCAAAATAATTTTCTCTTCTACCAGCATATCCTCCTCTACCACCATGACGTCCTCCACGGCTCCGTCCGCGATCATTCGACAGACCTCGTAGGAGTTTTGGACAAAATCTGATATAATGTCTCGAGTCACCACAGTTGTGGCAAACACCGCTCGGAGAGGGAGGCTGATTGAAGGCGGCAAGGGCAGAATTTTCAACAGCAGCTTGCCCCCCTGGAAGTAGCTCTTGCTGTGCATCAACTTTAATTGAGCTTCTTCTTGTGCCATGGCAGCTATGGCTTCTTCTAAGGTTGAAAGCGTGGGTTGTCCGAGTAGTACATTCCTTCTCTGCTCAAACACAGGGTTGAGGCCCTTCAAGAACTTGATCATCCGCTACCGTGAAATATACGCCAGGAACGTCTGAAAATGCTTCGCAAACGCCGGTTCGACTGATGCATCTTCCATCCCAAGAGGATCATAGTGATCCAGATCAGACCAGTACTTCTTCAACAGGGTTGCGTACTCAGAGATGGTACGTTAGTATTGGGCCACCCTATCGAGTTCATCCTTTAGTTGGAAGACCCGCAAAGGGTTGCCCGAGCCTGAGTACATATCCTTCAAAGTCTGCCATATATCAGCAGCACCCTCCATCGCCTCTACATTGCCCGACACCTGGTCGGTCAAGGAGGCTGTCAACCACCCAGCTACTACGTTGTTGACAATCTCCCAAATAGCAAACTCTTTTGAGGAGGGATCAGCGGGCGCCTTGGTTTGGCCATTAACATAGCCAACAAAGCCACGTCCCTTCAACGTCCGCATCGCTTGCCGCGAGCATTTCAAGTAGTTGGACGTTCCTTCCAACTTCGTCTCCAACTTTTCCAACTTTCCCATTTTATAGGGTGACGGATCCACATCAGTATGGATCACACGAGGGGTCGCCTCGGTCAATCTCTTCGACAAGATATCATCAACCAAGGCCTTCATCTCTTGTATTGTCAGTTTTCCAGCGATCGAATCCATGGCTTCTTCAACTGTATCTTTAGTCGTCATCTTCGTCGTCGGCTGCTAACTGCTAGTCTTCGTCGACATCTTGGTTGTCTTCTACTTTACGAATGCGCTATAAACGTGGCCAACACTGGCGCGCACATGTAAAGTGAACACGTCAGGACATAGGAGAAAATACGATCATTCTCCGTATAAATTCCGATGTGAAGATCGGGGAAGGAAAAACAAATAAAGTATTTGTTCATTCCAGACGGTGTAATATAGGAATAGAGCGGGTGCAAATAAAGCATTTGATATCTCTCTGTCTTCGAAATACACCATTTTTTACAAAAAACTACACTTTCTCAATCAAAACAAAGCAACAAACATCAGATCATGTATCATCTCAAAACATAAATATCCAAATAGCAAAACATCTGATTCTTCGTCTTGTCGGCCTTCTGCACCTTCGGGGGCTGGTGGAGCCGGCACGCACGGAAGATCCGGGGGGGCTGGTGGAGCCGGGGGGCAGCCGAGGGCGCTGCTAGAGCCGGGTAGGGGGGCAGCCCGAGGGGGGGCGCTGTTGGAGCCGGAGGGGGACGCTGCTGGAGCCGGGGGAGGGGAAGGGGAATTTTTTTTTTGGAGGAAAGGGGAGAGGGGTGGATGGTTATGGCTCTGATACCATGTAGAAATGAATAACTGATGATTTTTATTGATGGACTACTGCCACTACTTATAGAGGGTCCAACCCCTCTTCATAATACATCTTCCGACGTGGGACTAAAATCCCTTATTGGTTCTCAACATATCTTAATAACAATATTATCCATGGTGGCTTCCCCTGCCAATGAGATATCCTAGAGAGTGCATGAGAGCCAAGCATACCATCAGATTTCGGAGCCACCGTAGACTCGGTCGATGCTGAACGACCAGCATCCCAATATGCACCAGAGCTGTATGATGGCCTCTTCCTTAACAATTTATGTTAGTGTTGTTATGAATCTTGAAACATAAGATATTCTTTTGATGAATATATATATATATATATATATATATATATATATATATATATATATATATATATATATATATATATATATATACATATATATATATATATTTATTTATATTTTAATTCATTATATATATATATATATATATATATATATATACATATATGGATTGAGATGTTCGCACTCCCCTCCAAACCCTCCAGACCCCCTTCCCCCCTGACAAAGCGGCGCTGTCAGCTCCGGCCGCTCGCCTCCGACGACGGAGCTGACCCCGTCGCGCTCAGACGGACCTAAGCCTCCCCCACCCGTATCTGCCCTGGAGGCATGCGCCTCACTCTCGTTTCGGCCTCAGTCCCTCGTCTTCGGCAGCTCGGAGATCCCCGCCAGCAGCTTGGTCCAGTGCTTAACTGGCCATGGTGGGCCTCCTGACCACCGGAGTAGCTCCGAAGCTCCGGTGGCCCACCACTGCAGTCGCCGGCTCGCTCCCCCCTCGGGACGCTTCGTCTTGCCTCCCCGGAGGCGATCAGCTCCCCCACCCCCAGGCTTCGCTCCCCGCCTCCGGTGGCTTCTGCCCGCGTCGAAGGCGAGCGGCTAGGCCTCGCCGGCCCCGCTTGTCGCATCAGTTTTAGTGCCTTCCCTCTCCTTAAGTTTGAATTTGAATTTGCCAAATTCGATCTTCCTGCCCGTCTATGCGCCCAATCCCCATTCCGGGGGCTATGTGCCTGCTACTCGTAGCGGTGTAGCAGCGACGTATGCGCCCGATCCCCTCAAGCGGGCAATCGTGTCATCTCCCGCGATGACTTATGCGCCCGCTCCTCTATCAGGCGTCCATGTGCCCTCCTAACCGGACCTTGTGGTCGGTCAAAAGTCCCCTTGCGGCTTCCCTTCCTGCGGAGCATTATGTGCCTGCCCTCCCTCTAGCGGACATGCACCTTCTTCCCCTGCCCCCCAGGCCTACGCCCCCTCGACGCCCCCAGGACCATGTGCCCTCCTTCATGCGCAGGGCCAGCGCTGTGTTAGTCATGTGCACTCTGAGCCCGGAGCCACCCCCCTCCGGTTCTGTTGGCAGTCATGCGCCCGCGGACGACGAGACGAGCGCATACGCCTCCGCTCTCTGCGGTCCTCATGCACCTATGTTCGCCTCCCTACCTAGGTCCTCTGATGGCCTTGCCTACCCCTCTCCCTACTCAGCGAGATCCGGGCAACTTCATTCCCTCCTCCCAGGTCGTGCCTCTATTGCGATTCTGAAGCCGAGCACCCCATCCTTCGCCAAAATCGTTAGACCGGATCTGGCAGCTCCATCTACCCCCAGCGTTCAAGAGATCGATCTTTCTGAGATCGAGTTCCCTGCTTCTATCGAAGGTCACACCATTACATTGTCGTTCTCCTCCGACAAAATCACCTCTCTATCCTCCTCCTTCGCTAAGTCCTTCGTGCTTAAATTCCAATCTGGATGCCCTAAACTGCCTATAGTCAAAGAAGCCATCGCTGGGTAGGGTCTCTTATCTACCTTCAAGGTAGCTCCTTTGGACTCCAAACACCTCCTCCTCCACCTCTCCTCTGACACCGACTGCTCCTTGGTCTGGGCTAAGGGCACCACCAACATTGGCCCCCTAAGCGTGAAGATCGCTAAATGGTCTCCCGATTTCAACCACAACGTCGACTCCAAGATCATCTCGACGTGGATCACACTACCGAACCTACCCCTCGTCTGCTTCGCTCCGACAGCGCTCAAGGGAATTGCCAGCTCCTTCGGGACCCTGGTAGCCATAGCCGAAGAAACTCACAACCTCTCCAAAGGCAACTACGCCAAGATCTGCGTTGAGATCGATATCTCTTTTGAGCTACCCACGCTCATACAGCTCGAGCTAGGGAGACACACACACCAGCAGACGCTCGAATACGACAAAAACATAAACTTCTGCAAGTACTGCCAGATCAGAGGTCATCTCACGAAGCACTATTTCAAGCAACATCCGGAGCTCAAGAAGAAAGCTTCGAAAAGAACCCCAACCCCGAGGGCGACTCAAATCCCCTCCTCAGGACCTATCCTCCCCTCTAATTCCTACTCCTACTTCGTAGACAGCGACGGCTCCCCCAGCCCTCGTGCTCCCTCATCGTCGAAGATTGGATCGATCCTATACAGGCCAACAGCCATCACGCTTCTCAACATATTCGAGACCCTAGACCCATTCAAGCGACGGAAGATCAGGCAAGCCTCCTTCCCGTCGACGGTGACGGAGCAGAGACCGTTGGGGCCACAGATGATGCCTCATCGGGTTCTTTCGAGGATTCCCAGTCGACGCTGATAACCCCCTGCCCTAGTTGCATCTTCCACCTTCCTTCCGCCGACAGAGACGGCACCGACGACAGGCATCTCCACCCTCAACAAATTTGAAACCCTAAGCACATCCCTACCGCCTAACAACCCCCTCACGGACATAATCCTGCTATAAGAAGGCACTGAGAATGGCACTATCCAGGCCGTCAGTGTTTTCCATAAATAAATTCACTTTATTTATTTTGTATCTGAGAAAATTACAACTGTAGGAATCTAATCTAGAAGACGATTACTTTATCCCTTGGACGATGCGATGAAGAAAACTCGAACTTTGAAGAACTCGGACAGCAACTGGGCAATCTCTCTGTTCTCTCTGAAAATGACTGTAGTCTCTGATGAAGATGAAGAAACTCTTTTTTATAGAGTTCAGGATAACTGTCCTTAAGCATACGCTCAGGTAGTTACTTGACGTGTGCATAACTGCAGGGACGCGTGGCGAATTTTGATGGAGACACATTAGCGTGCGGTTGAAAGTAGTGGAGCATGTTCAGGAGAGATTGATGGCCTGGATGCCACGTTGCATAACTTCTAGAGAAGTGGATAATTGGTACAGGACACGTGAGAACGTGTGTTGACTGTAATCCTGGATATGGTTGCTGTAATACGCTGCCTCGTTGAAGGAGAGTTATACGCTGACTTGGACAGCGTAGTGCCATAGGAAATCCATACACTCGCTTTATGGGCAAGGAGTCATGTGAGGTCATACGCTCGCTTGTTTAGCAAGGAATCATGTGAGGTCCATACGCTCACTTGACTGTGTGAAGAAGGAGTCATGTGAGGTCGATACGCTCACTGGAGAAGTGGCCACGTGGCTATCATCAATCTTCTTTGGTACACCATATCTTCCCATAGATGACAAAATCTTCTCGAGCGTCGTGACTGCGGATTTGACGGCTGACAGACTGTCAAAACTGACAGTAATGATGGCCTTTGTATTTATGAAGGCTGCTAAGTTGTCCTCGTAAAAGACAAAACCGACTCTTCGAAAACCTATACGATGATTACTTTTCTCGTGACAGCTGTCTTTGCACGAAAGATGAAGTATCAGATTCATTCCTCATTTAAACATATGCTGTGCTGTCACTTCAGTAAATAATAAAATATTTACTGAGCGTATGGCTTTTGAATGAGCGTACAACTCTGAATTGAGCGTATGGCTTCAACTGACATCTGTCTTTAAGCGTATGGATGAAAATGACAGCGTGTCATAATTTTCCACATCCTACAGTCAGCGCCACGGTCCCTTCCGAGGATACTCAGTTGACACAGGTTTCTTCCCCCGCGCCTGTCCATTCACCCACCTCTTCTCTCCTGATCGAGGCAGCATCTTTAGGGCCAGAGTATAAGGCCAGGATCCGTCAAGCTCAGGAGGCAGGCTTCTTGAACCCCAATAACCCCTGAGCGCACTTGCAAAGATTAAAATAGAACTCACCAACCCACTGGACACAGTCTCAGATAGCGAAGCACCGGACCGTCGCAAAATGACGGAAACTACCCATACAGCAAACCTCAAGGGCCCAAAAACACAAAAAAAACAAAAAGAAAAAGAAACTGGCTCAAGAGCCATCTGTCATGACCACCAGGTCAGCCATCAAGCTAAACCCCACCCCCACCCCCACCCGCAATCCCGCTAATGGTTAACATCCTAGCCTGGAATGTCAGAGGGCTGGCCAATAAACCCACCATGAGGAGATTGATCTCCCTTACCAAAATCTACCGGATAGACATTATTGTTTTCATCGAACCTAAAATCCCCAGAAGAGACTCAAAGCCATTCAACTTTAGGTCGGCTTTTCGAACGTCATTGCTGTGTGTCACGACATCTGGATCCTCTTCTCCGATGATTATCGCTTCAGAACTATCCTCGATACCGACCAGGCGCTCTCCTGCTGGGTGGAACACCCGTCTCTCTCCTTCCGATCCTTTATCTCTACAGTTCACGGAAGCTGCGGCCACAACGACCGAAAATAACTCTAGAACACCCTTTTAGATACCCGCAGCTCCATCGACAGCATCCCATGGCTCTGCCTTGGGGATTTTAACACGATCGTGAGCCCGGAGGAAAAGTCGGGAGGTTTCCCCCCACCAATCGGCCATGAACGACTTCAATTCCTTCATGTTTCAAGCTAACTTACACCACCTCCCCAACTCCGGCAACACCTTCACCTGGTGTAACATGCAAGAAGGAGATCGTCGCTAATACCCCGCCAGGACCGCGCCCTAGTAGACAACAAGTGGTCTGACATGAACCTCATATCCAACCTCTCCCACCTCAACTCCATCGAGTCAGACCACTCTCCTCTTCTCATTGAGATCAGCAACAACCCCAACCCTATTAAAAAAACCTTTCAGATTCCTGGACTTCTGGAGATATCACCCACAATTCTAGAACATTATTGCCAACGCCTGGAGGTCGGTAAACAACCCGAACCCCCTCATTCGAGTGGCCATGTGACTTAAAGCTACTAGGAACGCTCTCACCTGTTGGAGTAAATCCACGTTTGGCAACATCTTCCAAGAGATTAAGGTAGCGGAGGACGACGTCAATTGTTCCGAGACGAGTTTCACTTCGGACCGTTCCCCAGCGGCCCGAGCCACGCTCAACCTTGCCAAGGCCATCCTCAAATCCTGCATGAAAGTGGAGACAGAATTCTGGAAGCAGAAAGCTAGGTTGGCTTGGGATACCGAAGGCGACAACAACTCGGCCTTCTTCTACGCCTGTGTCAGGGGACGCAGGCATCAGATCACCTTTTATCAAATCTCTGATGAGAATGGCACGCTCCTCAAAGATCAGCGGAGCATTCAGACGGCTGTCGCCAACTTCTACTCCAACCTATTCACCAAAGAAACCGTGGTCAAGGATGAGATATTCCTGGCCAAGGTGCCCCTCATCATCGAAGAGCAGGACAATGATCAGCTAGTTATCCCTCCATCCGCAGATGAAGTTAAGTTCGCGGTCTGGGCCCTGGACGAACATAGCGCCCCTGGACCAGATGGATTCTTCGGGGTTTTCTTCCGATCCTGTTAGAACATCATTCAGACTGATGTGATCGAAGCCGCGACTGCTTTCTTTCAAGGCGCTAGCTATTAGGGGTGAGCATCGGTATAATCGGTCGGTATTTGGTCGAACATTTCGATATTTTTTAAAATCGGTATCTAAAAAATCAATACCAATCTCATACCATTTAGAATCAGTTTTTTTGGTTTCGGTTAAATCGGTATTCGGTCGGTTTTTGTTCGGTATCGGTATTTTACCAATTAACATTTGATCAATCAACACACTTAATATTTTAGAACCTCTTAACCTATAATATATTTTTTTTTACTTTTTTGGAAGTATTAAATTTTAAAGCCAAGCCTCTATCAACCAAACAATTAGTCAAAATTATAAGAACAATATGTAGCAAGTCGCAAATACCTAAAAATGAGTTTAAAAGATCAAACGCGATCACTAAGTTTAATCATTAATATAAATTTAAGTAATCAAAATTCACTTCAAAATTCTATGAGCACAGAAACATAAGCTCAAAAGATCAAAAACTCAATTCTTAGCATTCTTAACATAACTTCAAGTCCACTAAAGTCAATTCTAAGTTCTAAGAAACTGACCAAAACAAAAGATAAAAATTAAAATTAGTAGTATAAATTAATCACTATATATATATATATATATATATATATATATATATATATATATATATATATATATATATATATATATATATACATATATATATATATATTATATATATATATATATATATATATTTTTATATATATTTTATATATATATATATATATATATATATATATATATAAAAAATATATATATATATATATATATATATATATATATGGATGGAATCGGTTCGGTTCGGTATTTTCGGTATGGTATTACACTTAAACCGCTCCCACTACCATTATACCATATTTTAGTGGGTTCGATAATTCGGTATCGGTACATATTTTCGGTTTAGTTTTTCGGGATATTTTTAATCGGTATTCGGTCGGTTTTTTAGTATCGGTCGGTATTTGCTCAACCCTACTAGCTATCCTAAATCCCTATCCCGAGCTAATCTTATCCTCATCCTAAAAAAAAGAAAATCCGGAGACCTTCAAAGACTTTCGCCCGATCAGTCTATGCACCTTCGCTAACAAAATCATCTCCAAGATTATCGCCACCCATATGGCCCACCTCCTACCCAATATTATCTCCGAGGAACAAAGTGGCTTCGTCCAAGGGCAGAATATCACTGACAACATCCTTCTTGCCCAAGAAATGATAACATGCATGAAGTTCCCATCGAGGGGGGGCAGCATAACCATCAAGCTTGATATGGAGAAGGCTTACGATCGCTTGGACTGGTAATTCACGATCTGGGTTCTTAGGTGCTTCGGATTCTCTGAAACCTGGATTGACATCATTTTCAGATCCATTAGCAACTCATGGTTCTCTACTGTCATCAATGGGACAGCAGACGAATTCTTTAAATCTAGCCGTGGTGTCCGGCAAGGAGATCCTCTATCCTCCACCGTCTTCATCATCGCCGCAGAGGCCCTCAGCAGAAACCTAAACAGCATGGTCGAAATTCCAAGATTCTACCACTTTTATACCACCGCTGGCTGCCCTATAATCACTCATCTAGCCTACGCCGACGACGTCCTTATCTTCTCCTCGGGGGACACCGGTTCCGTTTAGGTGGTCAGGAACACCCTGGAGAAATACACCAGATGCTCCGGACAGCGGATCAACCGCGACAAAAGTGTCATCTACACCCACCACAAAGCCTACCGGAGCCACTCCGTCACTCTCACCAATCTCACCTCATTCTCCATCGCATATCCTCCGTTCACCTACCTGGGCTACCCTCTGGTCTACGGCAGATCGAACTCAGGCATCTTCGGAGGGCATGTTAACAAGGTCAGGAAAAAGATCGAAGGATGGCACAACACAACCCTTTCTCCAGGCGGCAAAATAATCCTCATCAAGCACGTGCTTGCATCCATCCCTATCTACACCCTGGCAGTCTGCTCCCTGCCGCTGAAAGTTCTCTCCTTCCTGGAGGCCCTCTTTGCCAAATTCTTCTGGGGTCACCAAGACAGCAAGGATAAGCATCACTGGGCCAGCTAGGACACGATGGCCAAACCCACGGATGAAGGAGGCCTCGGGTTCATTAAATTATCTCACATCGTCGATGCCAGCTTAATGAAATTGTGGTGGAAGCTCAGATCACATATTTCTTTCTGGACGCGGTTCATGCGAGCCAGATACTTCCAACACTCCCATCCAGCGACAGCCGAAGCCAACAGTCGATCATCCGTATCCTGGCGTCGTATTCTCAACGACCGTCAGCTTGCCGAACCCCTTATCCGCTTGCGCCTCGGCACCGGAGATTTATCGCCCAGCTTAGAACAGTAGATTAGCAACAGAATATATCAGTTGTCCCCAACTGCCCCCTTACTATACGATCAGGGATCTTTGGGACCCTGCGGCGGGATGGAGATGGGAGCATATCTGAGATTGGATCGGGCAGGAGGCGACGTCAGAGCTAGCCTCTGCGGATATCGAGATCAACGATCTTATAAACAATTAGATTTGGACCCCCAACATCGGAGGAGACTTCTCGATGGCCTCCGCCAGACGGGAGGTGGGGGTGGAGGCATGCTTGCCCTACTGATCGCGTCTTTTTGGAAATCGTGCATCCCCAATAAGTGGTCTTTTCTGATCTTAAGAGCTCAGCGGAGGAAGCTTCCGACCGACGATTCCCTCACCTCCAACAGTTACTGCCTTGCTTCTAGCTGCCACTGTTGCACCTCTCACTGTCCTGAAACAGTGGAACACATCCTTCTCTCCGAAAATCTTGCTAATCTGATCTGGTGTGACCTCTCTCGTCACTGTAGGAAGAGGCATCAGCCCGGGGGCTTCAACGATCTCCTAGCTAACTGGAGAGACTCCTACAGCATTAGATCGCTACAGCCACAGGTATAGGGGTTCTCTGGAAGAACCGAAACAAATTCAGGTACGAAGGTCGTCAATTCAACCCTGATCAACTCACCCGCGAAGTCTATCGTCAAATTCTTAAAATTAGGAACCGATGCTCCCACTTCCGGAGCAATTTTGGCAGGCTTGGAGCTAGCCTCGCTTTGGCGCTCCCCTTGGGCCAGATAGTATTGTTCTGTTTTGCTGTTTCTCCGCGCTTGGCGTGCTTACTTGTATAGGCTTAGGCATTTTGCACCTGATACATCAATAAAGGTTTTTTTCTTAAATATATATATATATATATTTGGAATAAGGGTGAATTTATTCCTCGCATATAGCGAAAAAGGTATTAGAATACATAGATATCACAACTTCCCATGACCCAAAATATAATATTATGGGGCCATTACAGATACATCGAATTCTATGTTATGTAGAATTCTAATAGAGGGGGTAGTCAAGCCCTCAAAAATATGTCTGTTCCGCTCCTTCCATATGTGCCAAACAGACGCGGCAAGACGAACTCTGGCTCTTCTGGCCCACCTCGGATCCTGGCCTCTGTGATCTCGGATCCAGCTAAGAATGCTCCGGATGTCTCTATCCACCCCAACTCCTCCTTTTAGCTGCGCGTACTGCTCAGTCCAAATATGCCAGGTCATCAGGCATACAAAGAAGAGATGCCCCATAGATTCATCTTCCTCATTACATAGCACACATTTGGCATCCGGGATCTGCATCCCAAATCGGAGGAGTCTGTCTCTCGTCATCAGTCTACCTCGAAGAAGTCGGTATACACATAGTTGCATTTTTCAGGCAACCCCCTTGCCCCAAATGAAGTCCACCTCCTCAGCTCGGTCGTGGTGGGTTCGAACCAAGTCGTAGCAGCTACGAAAGCAGAATAGACCTGACCCGCCCCCCGTACCTGGGCCGGCCCAGCTCCATGAATCCTCCGCCTGTCTAGCGTCAATAGTAATAAGGAGAATCTCCTCGGCAAGCTGAACAGTATATGGATATCCTTCTGGCCTCTAAACTCCATCTCTGATGATCCGACTACATGTGAGACCCCTGTCCGCTTCTCTGTCCAGCTGCCCTTCCAATAGCTCGAGCAAGGTTCTGAAACCCAACCAAGGGTCTAGCCAGAGGTCGGTAGTCATCCCATCCTTCATGTGCCTGTAGATAGCGGTCTGAAGCACTGGTCTACACCTCAGGATGGCCTTAAACGTGATCGAGAAATTGTTGTCTATCCAGTAGGCCCAAAAGTTGGTCCTCCTCAGGTATCTGTTCGCCATCCATTCTGTCCAGAGCGACCCCCCTTGATGAATCTCCAGGCCATCTTCACACAAGCTGCCTTTCTGACCGCATGGAGAGGCCTCAACCCTACTCCTCCTTCCTTCCGTGGCCGACATAACTGGTCCCAGGAGATCGCATGCATCCCTTCCCTCCAGATGAAGTCAGCACAGATGGCCTCCACTTTTCGAATAGTAGCCGTAGGGATCTGGATAAACTGGAGCAAGAATATCGTAATGCCTGCAATAACTGAATGCATCAACTCAATCCATCCGCCAAATGATAGACCCACAGCTTGCCAGCCTTCCACTCTCCTCTGAGCAAAGTCCACCAAGCTGTGACAATCCTGCTCTCTGGCATAGTTGACCGTCAGCGGGACCCCCAGGTATTTCACTGGGAGCTCGCCTCTGTCGACTCCTAAGGCGAAGGCTCTCTCCTCCTGCTGTGTACACCGGGAGCTGAAGTAGACTCTACTTTTTCCTGTTTAACTGGAGCCCATATAGCCGCCCGAACTCCTCCATAATGTCAGAGAGCGCTCTCATTCTCCGCATGGAAGGCTAGAGTAGCACTAATAAGTCGTCAGCATAGATAAAATGGGATACAACCGAACTCACCAACCGAAAAAGGGGAACAATCCTCTTACTATACACTGTCGTATCCATCATACATGTAAAGTACTCCATCACCAAGGTAAATAGATACTGGGAGAGGGGGTCACCCTGCCGCAACCCCCTGTTGCTTCTGAAGTAGCCGTACGGCGTACCCTGGATAAGGACTGAGAAAGTAGGAGAGCAAATGCACTCCCTCACCCTCGTAACCCACCTCTCGTCGAACCCTATGGCAAGCATCAAGTGACACAGGAAGTCCCGGTTGACCGTATTATAAGCTTTCCAAAGGTCAAGCTTCACACAAGCCTTCATCCTCCCAGGTTTGCTGAAATCCCTCACCATCTCATGAGCTAGCAGGCTGTGCACCGCTATCGATCGGCCCTTGATAAATACTGCTTGATTCTGGGACACCAATCCCTGCATAATCTCCTCCATATGCCTGCACGTAAGATGAGTGATAATTTTGTAAAGAAAATTACAGCAAGTAATGGGCCGAAAGTCTGCAAGAGAGGTCGCTCCCTCCTTCTTAGGTACCAGCGTCAAGAATGTGTGGTTCATCTCCTTCATAAACCTGTCCTCCATAAAGAACTCCTGAACTGCCGCCTGAACAGGGGCCTTAAGCACACCCCTGTGTCGTTTAAAGAACCCTGAGGAGAAGTCATCAGACCCGGGAGCTTTGTTGGGATTAGCCTTCATCACAATGTCTTCCACCTCCTCTATCCTCATAGGAGCCAACAGCAGACTGTTCCCATGGTGGGACACCAGTCTCTTCATGACAAGGGCATGAAACGTGCTAGAGTAGTCCGTCTGCTGATATAAGTCAGTGTAAAATCTGACGACCTCCTCCTGAATCTCTACCGAGTCCCCTACAAGACGTTCCTCAGCATTCAGAAGTCTGGAGATGTTGTTCCGGTGCTGACGGGTGCGGATCATATCGTAGAAGAATTTGGTGCAACAGTCTCCATCTTTGAGCGAGGTACATTTAGCCTGCTGTGTCGCACTAATTTCTTTCTGCAGTCTCATGATGCTGACCTCCTCAATCAGGATCTTCTCCTTAGCCGCCAGCTCCTCATTCAGAATGTCAGCTTGGAGGACCACCTGAGTGTCCCGAAGCTCGGCTTCCTTATCCGCCAGAGAAGTCTGCGGTCTTATCTTCACCCATCCCCTGATGACCCGTTTGAGCTACTTGAGTTTGTGAACCATGCGAAACTGAGCCGTGCCTTCTCGGAAGTGCTGCATCTCTCCCATAACCACCTCCTCATATCCAGTCGATAGATACCAGCTGTTGTTATACCGGAACGGCCTCGCCCTCAAAGTGGGTCTCTCACAAAGGCCAAACCAGATAGGAGAATGGTCGCTAGTACCCGCCGCCAGACCTTCTGCCACCGAGTTCGAAAAGCACCTGAACCACTCACTATTATCCAAGGCCCGATCCAATTGACAAGAAATCCGATTATGCGTAGCCTTGTGGTGCCAGGTCCAAATATGTCCAGCTCGCTCCATCTCCCGTATCCCTGACATAAGCAGACACCGCTGGAAGTCGTATAAGATCGAGTCCGGAACAGGACGGCCTCCCACCTTCTCTTGACGAAGCAGCATAATATTGAAGTCCCCCGTGATGAGAAGAGGGAGATGCATGTTGTCCGCCATATGACCCATATGCACAATGTCCTTCCACAAAGCCTCCCGGAGTCTCCGGTCATTGTGCCCATATACAGCACCCAGGATGAATCGGAACCCACCTTTGTTCTCGAAAGTAACGTCGATGAGTTGTTCTGATTTATGAATCCGCACCCCCTCCCAGCTACCTTTGTTCCACCTAACCCAGATCCTTGCCATACCGCAAAGATCTAAGTTGTGAATGTGATCCCAGTTTGCCGGAGTCCTACGCGAGAGCATGGCGGCCCCTCTAATCTTTGTCTCCAGCAGAATAGCAATGTCACATGACTCTCTCCTCAGAACCCCTCCAATCTCCCTCCATCGTCCAATGGAACACCCTTCCTAATGTTCCATACTAGGACCGACATCTAACTAATAGATGAGGGGTCCCCCTGGAACTTGTCTGGATCGACACTCGGGGGAAGTGTCTCATCCTCCTGATCAATGACTGCATCTACCATGGAGGAAGGAGCAAGATGAGCCTGAATCCTGCTAAGAGTAAGAGCCCAGTCAGGATTGGCTTCAGTTTGGTCATCCAAATCCCTCGCCTGAGGTATATCCTCCAATGTGGCCGGAGCGTGTCTCTTCCTGCTGCTGTATACCATAATAATCGGAGAGACCTCCACCACCATCTGACCACTATCAGCCGCGCTCATACCCCTGGTTACCATAGTCCTCTGTGGCCTGAACGGGACCAGTGCACCCTGCATGCTCTCCTGTCTCTGCGGTGATCCTGTCTCCAGCCTCCTATCAACCTCCATCACTGTGTCCTCCTCCATATGTCTGTCTGGCGTCGTCTCCCCAGGCAAGCGACTGGGAGCCGTCTCCTTCCCAGGTGCCTCCATCTGAACCGTCTCCGTCCCAGGTGCCTCCGTCTGAGCCGTCTGTGGCCTGGCGGCCTCCTTTCCCTTATATTTGTACGTACTGGTAATATGCTCAAAGTGCTCGCAGTAAGAACACATGGGTGGGACCCAATCATACTCCACTGACTGCGTCAGAACCTCTCCAGACGGTACCTGATACTCAAGCATGCTCGGTAGCTCCGAGCCCGCCTTGATCTCCATGAAGACCCTGGCGTACATCAGTCTAGTACGGAAAGCAGTGGCCTCATCTACTTTGATCGGCTTCTCCACGAGGCTGGCGAGTCTCATGAGTAGTAGAATGCTCCAATATTTTACTGGAAACTCTAGGAATCGGATCCAGACGGGGATGGCATTCAACACCTCCTTCTCATACCTCAGCTCCTGTGTCCATTCCTTCAATATAATGAGTCTTCCGTCAAACGACCATGGCCCTTCCTGCAAAATCCTGGTCACATCCTCCGCTAGCCCAAACTTGACATAATAAAACCCATTCTCCCGGGAGAAGAATTCCATGCTGCCTTTGGGTCTCCAGACTCTCTTCACATAACCCTGGATTTGGCCATAGAACGGCTTGTTCCCTAACATATATAGCACCAAGGTGTTCTTCCAGAAGTCAGAAACCACCGCTATTTCCTCTGCGGGGAAGTATGCCTTGAGTCATCCACCAACCGCCATCGGAGTAACATATTCCATCGACAGCGGGCTTTTCGACTCCACTGGAGTGCACACCTCCTTCCATGACTGAGGTCTCTGCTCCTCAGAGGGGGTCCTGGTTGGAGGTTTTATATCTCCCGGACCCTGCCTACCAGTATCGACAACAATACCCTTTGCCTTCTCAACCGCCGTCGCCTTTGGCCGCCATCCAGGCACAGTACGTACCGTACCTCCCCCTCGGCGATATGGATCGGCTGTGCCTCTTAGAGGCCGACCCCCATAATTTCCTTGGTTTTGGATCCCTCGTTGCCCTCCGGCCCGTCGTCTCACCACCGTCTTCCAGCCGGCCTCTCCAGTCACGTCCGCCTCCGACGAAGAGCCTGACCCGAATTCAAAAATCGGTGCCGTAGCCCCCAGCTCTCCCCCACCTTTGCCGATCCCCACGTCCATCCCCGACCCACCGCGAGAAGGGCCTCCACCCGCTCCTGAACCCCCGTTCGGGGGGTCCTGATAGATCCAGCCGACCCCATCCCACCGTGGTGCTTTCCACCATCGCCCGGCCCCTTGCCCGATCCGCCGATGCCCGACCCCTCCCCCCCCCGCCTGGAGGGGTCCCTTCCCTGAGGACGTCCGACCCCCCCTGCCGCTGTCGCCCGACCCCCCCTCCGCCTGGGGGGGTCCCCTTGCCACCACCGCCCACTTTAGAGAGCCTTCCTTTCCTCCTTTACTCCAGAACCCTCCCTCGAGAGGGTTTGGGGGGCGCGGAGGGGGAGCCAGGGAAACCCTAGGTGCGAACACCCGATCGCTGGAGTCGCCAGGCATCAGAAAAAAATCTTTCATAATATATATATATATATATAGAGAGAGAGAGAGAGAGAAGATGGCTGGCCACTGGGCTTGGATCCCATGGGGCGGAGCCCCTTCGCTTCCCGCGCAGGGCAGGCGGCCGGCGGCTCTCCGGCGCCCCGCTGACAAGCGAGGCCTCCCCTCTCCCCGGTCTCCCCGTATTCTTCGGTTGGCCAAGCGCCTCCTGGTCGTCGTCCCCGTGGGGAGTCGCTTCTCCCCCGACGTTGTCGTCCGACGTCTGCCCGACATGCGGAGGCTCACCCCCTCCTATCGCTTCCCCGGCATCGTAGATGCCCTCGGCGGCGTGGGCGTCACCGCGTGCGGCGTCCTCCGCCAGATCTGGGCCCCTCCATCCTCGGCCCCGGCCCACCTCTTCTGTCGGTCGCCATCCCCACCGCCGCGTCGCTCCCTCCTCTGGGCTCGACCACCCCCTCCGACCTCCTCCCCTCGAGTCGCCTCCCAGTTTTCTGCGAGGAGACCGCTTCGATCCCTCCTCACCCCGCCCGCCTGGTGGTCTCCGCATCCATGGCTCCGGGGGCCAGCCTGTCTCAATCCGGACCACCCCAGCCGTGTCTTCCGGACAAGGTGCCATCCGCCACGGATGTTGCTTTTCCTCTGGCGCTTCCATCCCCCGCCGCCGTGGCCGAAGACCTCCTCCCCCACCCTGACTCCCTACTCGCAGCGCCTCCGTCAGTCGCCCCCCTCCATTCCCCTCCAACTCCTTCTCCCGTCGTGGCAGAAAGCCACCCTTCCACCTCCGCACCGCCCCACCCCTTCTCGGCAGCAGACCCCCCTCCCCCGCCCGCCGCCTCTGCTCCACCTTCCTCCCCCTCAGCCGGGGCCTACTGGCAGGACCCATCCACCCAGCGGTGGTACTGGGTCCCCGCCCAGGCGGCCGAGGAGCCCCCCGCCCAGTCGATCAACCCCCTAATATCGCATCCTCCTCCTGCTCCTCTCCTCGCCTTCGCCTCAGCTCCGGCTCCCTCTTCCTCGGCCGACACTTGCTGGCAAGATCCAGCCACCTTGCGGTGGTACTGGGTCTCCGCCCAACCCCAGGCGACGGCGGCCCACTACGGCTCCCCTTCCGCTGCTCAGTGGGCGGCGTACGCCCTTTCTCTGGGAGCGAGGCACTACCCCTAGTGCTTCCGACGGCGACGTCCCAGCCTCGGCGCTCCGGCCGCACTGGCTCCCCCTTCCGGCCGTCCACGCCCTCCGTGGCTCCTGCAGATCAGCTCTCTCCCCCTCCTCCTCGTCGGTCTGCCCTGCCAAGCTCCTCGCCGGTCCCCCTCTTCGGGCAGGCCCTCGCCTCTCTCTCTCTCTCGCCGTCGTCCGCTACTGGACGCCTCTTCGCGGCCTTCCCACCTTCGGAGCTTCCGAGCTCCTCCTCAGCTCGTCGGGCTCATCCCTCTCCCCTGAGCGCCTGGTCCTCCTCCGGCAGCCCCAATCCTCCGTCCCCCTCTGTCCCTCCAATCCCTCCTCCCGCTGAGCAGTCGCCCCCGTCGAGTCGTCGTGCCCGTCCTCCGGGGTCACCGCCGCCTCCAGTGGCTCTCGCCGACGCCAGGTCCTCCCCCGGCCTCGAGGCCCCCTCACCGGCGGCCGTCTCGCACCGACGGCGATCCCCGGGCCTGCGCACGGGACACGAGGCTCCCCCTCTCCCCTCGGGTCATGCGCCCCCCTCCCACGTGCCCTCGTGGCCACCCCCCCTCGGGCCCTGCGAAGGAAGGCCACATGCCCCCCCCCGGGACTTTTCGAATTTCAAATTTTTGGTTTTCTTTTGTTGCTTTGGCCCGGGTCCGTTTTCGGGCTTTCTTTCAATAAACAGTTCGTTTGAGAAATATATATATATATATTTTTTTTTTTTTTTTTTGAGAAATATATATATATATATATATATATATATATATATATATATATATATATTGAAGCAATGGGTACTTGTGGCGAACTCGCCTCCACTGAGGCTCGAACTCCTGACCACTTGAGCCGCATGCATCTCTCTTAACCACTAGGCTAGAGGTCATTTGCATATATATATATATATATATATATATATATATATATATATATATATATATATATATCAATTCATTGTTAGAGTCCTTACCTACAGTAAATTTTTCGGGTCTAATTTTGTATTCTAGTATTTTCTAATAGGAAGTAAGTTTTTTTTTAATTATTTTAAATCATACTCAAATTACACATGGTAATATTTACGTGAATTGATCATTTATTTTGGGTTGGGTCTACCCAAATTCGGGTTCAGGTAAAAAAACTCTACACGGTTGAATGCTTCTGGGTAGAGCGCGTGTAATAAGGGATGAAAATATCGGAGCCCAAATACAAACCTCTTATATATCAATTTATTTAGGATTTTTGCTCTTGTGCTCTTCTTTTGCCAGACTCCGCTCGGTTGCCATGTATGTCAGTTCATGAAAAAAAAATCCTCTCAAAATTTATTGATCAATTTTTGTATGAATTATTTTGATGCAGATCTCCAGAACTAAAATTTTAGATCTCGAAGTTACTTAATGCCTAATTTGGTATAATACAAATATTTTTCCAAATTCTAAAATGAATTATCTAATGGCGGGAGGTACTACCTCATTAAATCCAAGCTGCTAATTTTCTTGCTATTTGAATTAGAAATTCAAAAAATAGTTGGAGGTAAATTAATTGGGAACCAAAAGGGTGCTATATTTTCTACTTTGGGCAGAAAATATCAATTGGCCGATATCTTTC
>JANAVB010040619.1:14496069-14579117 GCA_029216955.1 Iris pallida
GATAGTTGCCAAACAGTTGTGGACAATCAATTATGAGCCTTATAAAACACACATCTCTAGAGCCTTATAAAACACACATCTCTAGGAAACCACTCTCTTAATACCAAAGTTCTCTAACACCCCCCCCCCCTCCCTTCTCTCTCTGTGTCGGCTCACTTCACCATAGGGGCACATCTAGGTTTCTTTTCCTTTTTCTTTTTTGATTTTTTTTAGGTGTTTCATCAGGAAATGTTTTAGATCTAGCTATACATGTTACGATTTTGGGTTTTTTTTTGGCTATTTTTCATTTTTTTTCCTTCTGGTGATTCATCAGGAAATGTTATAGATCTATCTATATATGTTTCAATTTGGGTGATTTTTATTTTGCTCATTTATCATTTTTTTCGGGTGATTCATCAAGAAATATTTTAGATCTAGCTATACATGTTAGGATTTGGGGGTTTCTTGTTTGTTTTTTGGCTTATTTTTGGGTGATTCATCAGGAAATATTTTAGATCTTGCTATATTTTAGATCTTGCTATACATGTTACGATTTGAGGGTTTTTTTTCTTATTTTTCGTTTTTTCTTTGTTCTTTTTTTGTTTTTTTTACAGGTGTTTCATCAGGAAATATTTTAGATCTAGCTATACATGTTAGGATTTGGGGTTTTTTGTTTTTTGATTCACTAAATATACATTCATTTAATTTTTTAAATTACTGAACTTTTTAATAATGTTTGTAGATATGTCAATTGTTAAAAAAGTACTGAATTTGTTTGTAAATATGAGTTTTTTAAGAAAGGATACATCAAATAGTTTTATTTTTTGTAGATGTAAATTTTTAAAAAAGCTACGTCAAAGATTTCTAAGAGATTATAGTTGCTTGTTAATTAGTTTTAATATACTTGGTTCCAAATATATTTTCATGTTTGATGGAAATGTCATTAAATATTATATTTAATAATCCTTTAATATTTATTTTACTGTAATGGTAATGAAGTTTATTGTACTTGGCTTCAAATATATTAATGTATGGAAAATATCATTTAATTTATTTTATATATATATTGGATGTGACTGATATATATTTTTGGCTTGTTTGGTGATGCAATTTATATTGATTTGGCTTTTTCTAATTATTTTTTTATTGAAATTGGTCATGATTACTATATTATTTTAATGTAAACTTTGCTCGAATATGTTTTATTGAAATTGGTTCTGATTACTATATTATCCTTGTTTGTTGTCTTCGAGTTGGAAGCCTTATACAATAATACAGTAATAAAGTTTACACTAAGAAATGTTCTCTCTTTTTTAATCCGTGTTATAATCACCATTTGATTATATGCTAAATTTGTATGAGACTGCTTGCTTTAACAGTTTGTAATAGTTCCTACTTAAGTTTGGGACTTAAGAATGCTCTAGCTAAGCATCATAAGAGTATTACTGAAGTCATTTGCTGAAGACTGGAGTCCTTGTTTCAGTACCTATCATGTTATCAGGTAAATATTTAGTTTCAGCAAATGCTTGTTTGGTATTCCATGTTTGTAGTTTTATGTTAATTGGCATAATTTTTTTGTTAAATTAGTATAGACATAAACATTACCTAAAACGTTGTGGCAAATTTAGTTTCAACGTTAAACATTACCTAAACTTTATGTGTCTATAAATGGTAGATTGTCTATCAGTTTTGAGTGATATTTATTTAAATGTTCTTTAAATGTTGCACGTTAAACAATTAATTCATAATATGAAATAACTATATACACATGTAAGATATTTATTTTTTGGTTGTAAATTAACGTACATAAAAGTTATTTCAACATATGAAATAACTATAAACACATGCAAGATACTTATTTTTTTTCATGAACCACTACAACTAATTTGTAACGTAGAAAAATTATTTAGTTTAGATAAGAACAAACATGTTTTAAATGTTAAATTAAAATTTTTGGCAGTATTTGAATCATATGTTGTCTGTGAGATGTGAAATATTGGACAAAAAAAACTGATTTCTACATGAAAATTAGTAATTTTAAAATTTTACCACTTGACATAAAGCAAAAAATAATGTTGCAATGTTACAAAAAGGAAGAACAAAGTTGGAAAATAAATATAGTATAGACGGGAACATTACCTGATCCACAGCAGACAACTTTTTGTCGCTTGTTTATTGTAGTACTCTTTAACAACTTTCTCATTTTATGGCTTTTAATATGTAGTACTTCTTTGCTTATAAGATGTATTGTAGATCTGTAGAAGTTTCTGAGATGCTTTATGATATTAGAATACACAATATAAAATTGTAAGTCCAATATATATATATAACATCTTATTTTATTTTATTTTGTAAGTAATAAAGTACCAAAAAAGGAAGATCAAAAGTCATTCTTGTTAGCATCACTTTTGAAGAAACTAATGATGTACACATTCCTGATTACAAATAGTTTTGAATATGGTAGATTACTTTCTCGATGTTTTTTTTAGTTCTGATTAGAACCAACATGTATAAAATGTTCTGCCTAATATTTGGTCATATTTTGAACGATCGCTTGTCTGTCAGATGTGTAATATTAGACAAAAACAACTGATTTATAAAGAAACATGGGTAATTTTTAAATTTTCCCACTTGACATAAAGCAAAAAAGTATGTTATATTGTTACAAAGAAGAAGAACAAAACTAGAAAATAAAAATAGTATTAGAAACATTACCAGATGCAACGCAGACAACTTTTTGTCACTTGTTTATTGATGTACTCTACAACAGCTTTCTCACCATTTCTTCTTTTATATGTACTACTTCTTTGTTTATAAGATGTACTCCTCTACATCTCTAGAAGTTTCTCAGATGATTTCTGAAATTAGAATACTTAATATCAAATTGTAAGCCCAATATTGTCACGACCCGCACCTTGTTTAGGGGAACGAGCACGTGGGTACGTCCAGCCTACACCGCAGTATCGGCGGTATAACGCTGTTAAGGTCATCTAGAATATATAGAATTTAAGACACAATAATATAACCTGTCATCTCCGTACGGAGGAATATAATCACCACTCAATCACATAAATCTAAGGAAGATAAGCACGATGATAAAGATAAGGATAAAGATGAAGTAAATAGTCTGAAATAGTGCTGAGCCACAATCACAAGTTCAGAATTTAAAGACATCACAAGATCCCAAATAAATACTACAAGTTTTAAAGTATCAAGCTGGAATATAATCCAGACAAAATCTAGCTAAACTAAGTCACTACAGGCTGTGCATCCTCTACGAGCACTGGGTCCACAGGCTGGTCCTGGCGTAGGCTCCATTAGACCTGTCAATGGATGGTCGAAAATTCGAATCCGATCCGATTCTGTATCCGAACTTTCGGATATTTTTTGAAATTTCGGATATCGGATTCGGATATCGGAATATTTTTCGGATATTATCCATTTTTGGATACGAATTCGGATATTAAGGTATTCGAATCCGTTAATATCCGATCCGAATTTAAATTACAAATTTCGGATATCGAATTTGGATATCGGATCGGATATCCAAAATTTTATATATATTATAGTACAATGTATATGTAATATATATTAATTAATAGAGAAGATTAAAGTATTTTATTCTCAACTGACTTTTACATAAATTAATTATAATATAATTGATATATAATAGTAATATATATTAATTACAATTTACAACAGAAGAATAAGGGACTCAAATATGTGGAGAATTGAATTTGGTTTTCGGATATTCGGATAATAACTAAATTTTTAATATTTCGGATTTTGGATATTCGGATAATAACTAAATTTTTAATATTTTGGATTTCGGATATTCGAATACTAGCATTCGAAATTTTTAGCTAATCGGATCGAATATTATTCGATATCCGTTAAACTAGACGGATAAGAATTCGAAGTGTCAAAAGAGATATCCGTTCGGATATCGGATCGGATTCGGATATTACAAAAAAAATCGGATACGGATATGGATATTGTCATGTCCGTACCGATAAGCATCCGTTGACACCCCTAGGCTCCATCTATGCCAAACCCGTAGTAGGTCGGGCAATCTGCATCTAAATCCTCTGAAAAAACAACGAGGGTTATCCTGTCAGGATATGAGCAAGTACAAACGCTAACAGCAGTTCTATGTGAATTGACAAATACTATAAGAGATAATTATAATAAAATACAAGATCAAATATCAAGACTGAAAGTAAAATAGTACAAGAGAACTGGATATCATGTCATGTGTGAGATATATGATAAAATTGGAATATAAACAGTGGAAAGTAATCTGAGGTATGATGTAAACATAAAAAGAAAGTGCCATGAGATATTAGAGCGTTATATGATCGGCTTGGGTCAAGATCAGGCTGTTCTATTTGACCGGCTATGCACAGATAGTATAATAGTATAGGAATCAGGCCAGCCAAAATGGAAAGCTATGCACAAGTAGTATGAGGTCAGGCTACACCCTACGTGCGGTGAGGGTGGATCAATGCACAAGAAATAAACAAGTAGGGGCAATGATCACATAACCTCTAATAACTCTCCATCCCCGAGTAGTATAATGAATCCAGATATGATACGTCATGACACGGGATTCGAAGAGCAGGGGGCCAGTCCACTCCCAAATCGGTGTTTATACAAGTACAAGAAACAATATCGAACAATGTACTCATATACCAGATAAACCGTGAATGATATCTCATGACGAGATTCAATGTATACTGTCTTTGTATCCTCGTGTCAAGAATCAAGTATAACACTATAACTGAATCGGATATAGTAGATATCAAAGCAATGAAAACTATCAGAGAATGTACTTGACTGAGGTCCTAAGCTGAGAAAATCGAAACTACAAACCACTTAATGAGCCACAAACGGTAAACTCTCACAACAGTCTCCTAATGCTAAAACAGACATTACCAATATTCTTAGAATATTCAAATTAGCTAGAATAGCCTACCCATAAGTTCAATTCTGGACATAGGAGCAAAATAGTAATTTGGATCAAAATGGTGTCCGTCGTTGGACACACTTTGTACCGAAAAGTGTGCTAGAACCTACGGTCTCTAAAGTCATCAAACTACATGTTTAAATGTTCAGTTTGACGAGATAAACCTAACTATATGTCCAAAGTTGGATTTTGGTGGACCGTGCACAAATTTGCTCGTTGGATCGGGTCGCAGGCCCGCCAAAATAGCGTTCCGGTCGACCTTCTCAGATTCGGACCAAACTTGGCATACAGGACCAGAAAAATGATACGGTCATATTGGCGTAAGTTTCGTCTCGATATGACAAGCGTGCACAAAGTAATTGACAAATTTGCAAAAGGTCGATACGGTAAATTTTGACGGATATGCATCAAATTCGTCGCGCACACGCGGCCAATTTGAATTCTGTCAAAGCCCACACGTTCACAAAGTCGATATACACCTTTGGATACTTTCGGTTTGTGACTACGTTGTCCGGATTGACGGGATGGACGTCGTATCGGGACAATTTTCCAAAAATTTTAGTTTTGAAAACCAGTTTTTTCTCAATCTTCACAAACCAATAACTTTCTGTATAATGCATAAAAATTAAATCTACAAGAAGGGTTGTGATTTCCTATATGTATCTACAAGTCTCTTCAGACCAATTTAGAAAACTACCAACATACTAGTCGTAAATCAACCGCAAACATAGAGTTTCGGGACAGTTTCTAAATCCAAAAAATCGACTTTTTTCTCGATTTTGGAAATCGTTTTTCGTCGCACATGATGCGAATCGGCACGAACTATTTGAAGATAAATAGAGATGTATATGTTGTCTACGTACCGGAGAAAACGAATCGCAGAACGGTAGAGCGAGCGTCGAGAAAACACCTCGCGAAGTCGGGGTCGAGGTTGTTGTTACCGCTCTGTTGCGCGCGGTTTTGCCGACAAGGGGTGGCCATCCGGCGTCTAGGGCAGCGCACAGGGTCGACGGAGTGGTCGAGGGTCACGCATGTGTGTTTAGGTGGCAACATTTTAGGCTTATGCTAAAAATCCTCCTCTCCTCCTACGATCGAATACAAATATGGGGGTTCGGCTTTGATGCAAAAAAAGGTCGGGTTTGCAAAGGGGGCTCGGTTTTGGGCTTGCTGTGCTCGGGTTGGAAGAGTTCGGTTGTGGGCTTTGCTTCAGTTGGTGGGTGTGTGTGTATGTTTGATTTGTTTTGGGTTTTTAGTATAGGTGTGGGTTTTTATATTTTATATATATATATATATATATATATATATATATATATATATATATATATATATATATATATAATGCAGGGCCCACACAAACGGCCACATTTCAAAATTTGAAAACACGCACGCAGTCCGGAGGCGGGGGGGCACGTGGGCGCGTGGGGGGGGTCTGCCCGAGGGGGGCTCGGGGACTGAGCGGGTGCGGGGCCCGAGGAGGGGGCATGGCCCGAGGGAGCGAGGGGCGGTCCGCGAGGCGCCGAAAGCCGAAGAGGCGGCGGCCCGAAGCAGCCGACGCGGGGGTTGGTCGGGGAGAGCCGACGGGAAAGGGCGGGGACCGGTGTTCCACGGGTAGGGGAGCACGGCACTGAGCGACGGAGGGGGGCGAATCCCCGGCAGCGAGGGGGGCCAGAGGAGGAAGGGCTAACCCCGGGGAGCGAGCACGGCCACAGGGGAGGCTGGAGGGCCCGACGACGGGGGAGCCAGTCGGAGGATCGCGGGAGAGGCCAATCGAGGCGGAGGGGGAGAGCGGCCGCCGACGAGAGGGCTCGACCCGGATGGGGGAGATGGCACAGACACGGCGTGGTGAGGGGTGGCCACCCCGGGGAAGGAGGGTGCGCTGCCAGGAAGAGAGGGGAGCGGATAAGCCGGCGCGGTCCGACCAGGGGAATGGGCTGAGACCCGCCTGAAAGGCTCGGGGGAGCCGCCAGGAGAGGGAGGGACAATGGAGGAGAGGGGGAGATCCGCTGAGGGGAGTGGGCGGCCCGAGAGGGGTTCGGTCCCACGCGGAGGAGGGCGGCGACCGGGTCCCGACGGAAAGGAGAAGGAAGAGCCGCGGGGGGCCGTTACTGCCAAGGGGGAGGACAGCAGCCACAGCGGCACCACGATTAAGCGGCGGAGAGACCCGAATCGCCGGGGACCGAGGGGCCCAGTAGGGGGCAGCCGAAGGTGAGGAGCCATGGACGGGAGGATGCCCGAAGGGCGCAGCCGGGGGGATCCGGGGGTGGTACCAGAACCACTGCAGAGGGGGTTCCGCCGCCGATGGAGGGGGATACGCGGCGAGCTGGGCAGCAGGAGGGGAGGGCGCCGGATGGGGGTCCGCTACTGAGGGAGCCTAGGGGTGGACCCAGTACCACTGCAGAGGGAGCTCCGTCGACGAGGGAGGGGGAGGCTCGACGATCTGGGCGACCGGAGGCGAGGGCGTCGGGAGTGAAACCTCAACCGAGGCGAAAGGTGGCACGACGGGGGGAGGCGTCGGGGCGGGGGCCGCTGTAGGGGCTGGGGAGGGGGCCGCTTGTAGAGGCTGGGGAGGGGGGCTCGACGAGAAGGGGGGAGGGGCTGGGTCGACCGAGAGTGAGTACGCCGGGACAGTAGCAGAGGAAGCTGGCAGAGATCGCTTTGACCCGGGCGGAGGGCCGAGGATGCCTGAGGGGTCGGCTGGCGGAGGAGGTCTGGGCCGTCGGCGCTTAGGCCGAGCGCGGCGCGGACATCGGAGAGGGGGGCGACGCCGAAGGGTGGGGGATGGAAAGAGGGAAGGGAGGACTCCGAACGGCGAGTGGCCGCTCGCGAGTGAGAGGAGTCAGGCGGGGCCCGGCCATCCATGGGGGGGTGGACGGCTGGAAAAGATCGACCCGGCGGGCGCGGTCAGACCCAGATGGTCGACGAGCCAAGGGGGGCACCGACGACGAGAAGGGGCGGGAAGGAGCCGACGGAAAACGAGGACCGGCGCCCGCTCCACTTCCTGCCCATATATATATATATATATATATATATATATATATATATATATATATATATATATATATATATATATATATATATTTATATTTATATTTATATTTATATTTATATTTGTATTTATATTTATATTTATATTTATATATATATATATATATATATAATATTTGTATAAATAAAACCCATTAACCACTCTCCCCTTTATACATATTTTATTTAAAACTATTTTTCATTTCCCTTTTTATAAATAGTTATACACACATACACACACACACACACACACACACACACACACACACACACCATAAATGGAATAATACAAAGAAATATATATATAAATAAAATCTGAATTTATTTATAAATAAAAACTAAATATTTTATATTCTATATTTACTAAATAGATTAAAAAGTCTTATAAATAAAAACTCGTCTGTACATATATATTTATCTTAAAAAGTATATGTATTTAACCACTATGGTAAATACACTAACATTAAATAACTTAAATAAATATTTAAGAATAAAATAATGTAAATGACCATAATGGACCCATCTAGGATAGTGGGGGTGACAAATATATACATAACATCTGATTTTATTATATTTAATTAATAATGTACCAAAAAAGAAAATGACAGGCCATTCTTATTAGCATCACTTTCGAAGCAACTAATGATGTACACATTGTCTTTTTTGTAGATTTCAATGTAATAAATTTTCTGACCCAAAAAGGACGATCAAAAGTCAATCTTATTAGCATCACTTTCAAAGCAACTAATGATGTACACAATGTACTAGAAGTTACAACGTATCCAAAAGTGGAAAATATAACACCAGAATCCAACTAATGATGTACACATTGTACTAAAAGATCCCAAAAGAAATTGGCCGGCTGCTATATTTTCTACTTTTGGAACCCAACAAAATAATTAATGCCATATAAATTAATGACATTATACAATACTTTACTTCCAAAATTAAATATCAAATGCATGATTGTGTGTATTGGTTTACTGTGCATGATGCATTAACTATTTGCAGTCACATTTAGGCGGGAAAGCCACTATTTTGCTATTATATATACTAGTATATCACCCGTCTGATGCACGAAATTTGTTTCTAATATTGTTTTATTTAAAAAATTAAATGAATGTTCTAGATATCTATATAACATATGAATGTTAGAAACAATTTCAGTAAAAAAACAAAACAAAACAAAACTATATGAGAGTTCTCACACACAAAGAAAAACAAAGCATATGAAAATGAGATTAAATTTTAACAACCTAATTATCATTAGGACAAATTGTGTAATTCACAAAACATCGTAGACAAAAAATATTAATCTGTTTATCAAAAAATTATAATAATATATACCTCAACGAAAATAAAAATAGACGATAAACTCTAATTTAAAGACATAAAAGAAAACATCAATCTGAATTACAAATTTTGAAACACTTTCTTGTACACAACATTTGTTGTTGAATTACAGTGATCTTTATCTTCATTGCATATTAAAATCTTTAATCCTTTCTTACTTGTTACCCTTGAAACAACAACATATAACTGTCCATGACTGAAAACGGGCTTCTTCAAGAAAAGTTCAACATGAGAAAGTGATTGACCTTGACTTTTGTTTATTGTCATTGCATAAGAAACAATCAATGGATATTGTCTTCTTTGGAATTTGAAAGGCAATCTTGGACCAGAAGGTGTCAATGACTTCTTGGAATCAAAACCTTATTACCAGCATTGTCTCCACAGAGAATCTTTGCTTCCAGAACACGATTGCCTAATTTTGTAGTAAAGAGTACATTGGTTTTTGGCACTTGTAGGAAGACTGAATTCTCTCATCATACCAAAAGTGTGCACCACAAAAGTTACATTTATAAATTGGATCGTCGATATCCCAGTAAACTATAAATACAGAAGTTGATAAAAAATAGAAAATCAGTAACACTTAATTATAAACTAAATTAGTGAATCAACATATATATATATATAATCACACACACACGCACACACGTACACACATACACACACACACACACACACACGTGTGTGTGTGTGTGATTAGATTCATACCGATTGTAGGATTAGCATGTCCATGATTAAATTCACAACCTTCATTCGTCATTTCAACAATCACTGCAAAAGAAAATGACAAAGCAAAAGAAAACAAAATTTAAAAATATTTGAAGATATGTTCCTTTTTAAAACTTTGAATTTAATTATAATTTACAAAAGTAGGGTTTTTTTAAAGGGTACTGCTATTAGCACTCCAAAAATGTCATTCGACACTCCTCTTTAATTTTTTAAGATTCAAATTCCAAATTTACCCTTGCATTAATATTATTGGCACTCCTAAAATGTCATCCTACACTCCTTTCTCCATACATGCACAAATTAATGTTATATTTAATTCAGGGATATATTTGTAATTTGAATGTTAAAAAAATTAAAGAAGAGTCTTGAATGACATTTTAGGAGTGCTGATAGCAACACCCTTTTTAAAATACAACTATATATTTCAAACAAAATTTAGGATTTAAAAAACATAAAATTTAAAAAAAAACACAACTTTATCACTACATTGATCAATATGCAAATCATTAACTAAATTTTGTATCTTTGAGAAATAAATTAGGTAAATGACATACTTGAAGGCTCCTTATCTTTAGTCAAATCAATTAGTGTTGAAGAATTATGCTGCAAATTTGTAAATGTATTCTTCGAGCAATCAACTGAACTTTGGTTCATTGAAGTAGTTAACTCAGCTACTTAACTTGATCCACACACTGCAGAAAATGATTTTACAAACACACACACACACACACACACACACACACACACACACACACACACACACACACACACATATATATATATATATATATATATATATATATATATATAGGCGGCCGCTACGTGGGTCCTTTGAAAGAATCGCAATAAGGCTAGATATGAAGGTCACAAGTACTTAGCCGACCGGGTTATTAGGGAGGTACTCCGACAGTGTCGGAAGATCAGATCCTCCTGCTCGCACGGCCAGCTTCTCTTTTGGAGCTCTCTTCTTTCCTAGACGCTTGGATTTTACGTCTTGTTGTTTGGTTTTTGGTATAGGCATCGTCATTTTGGGCCTATGGTCTTTTTGTGCTGACCGGATCCCCTTTCGTGTTGGTTTTCTTTTTGCGCTTACTTGTAAAGGCTTTGGCATTTTACGTCTTGAATGAATAAAGAGGGGAGATTTTTCAAAATATATATATTTATATTTATATTTATATTTATATTTATATACACACACACTTTACCAATAATAATTAGTAAACAAAAGTTGAAATGAGTGGAATTTTTCAGATGATTTTATTGATGGGCTCCTGCCACTACTTATAGAGAGTATACCTCCTCTTCACAATACAACTTCCGATGTGGGACTAAAGTCCCTTATTAGTTACCAACACTCCCCCTCAAGATGGGCGATAAATATTAATCATCCCCATCTTGTTATATAGCTTTGACAGACTCAATGAACTAAGACCCTAGTCAGACAGTCTGCAACTTGTTCTTCTGAGCGAACATGGTCAATCTTCAGTATCCCTTGTTCTAGATTCTCCTTGATGAAGAATCGATCGATCTCGATGTGCTTCGTTCTGTCATGCTAAACTGGATTGTTAGCTATACTTATTGTAGCTTGACTATCGCTCAGAAGACGTAATGGTGCTCCCTTGTCCAGCTTCAACTCTGTCAGCAGTGCTCTTACCCATAGCAACTCTTACACTCCCAGAGCTATTGCCCTGTATTCTTCTTCAGTTGTCGACCGTGCTACCTGTTTTTTGCTTCTCCATGAGACTAGGTTTCCTCCTACAAAAATACAGTACCCCGTGGTAGACCTTTTGTCGTCTATACAGCTTGCCCAGTCTGCATCGCAGTATCCCTCAACGTATATATGTCCATTCTTCTTGAACCATAGTCCTTTTTCCGGCGTCCCCTTCAGATATCTCAAGATCTGAAACACTGCTTCCATATGATCCGTTCTTGGATCATGCATGTAGCGGCTCACTACATCACCGTAAATGAGATATTCGGGCGAGTGTGCCCCAGATAAATCAATCTTTCTATAAGTCTTTGATACCTTTCATGATCAACATGCTCTCATGCTTCTGCTCCCAGCTTGCACTTCTAGTCAATTGAAGTTATTGCTGCTTTGCATCCCAGCATTCCTGTCTCCTTTAGCAGATCTAGTGCGTATTTTCTCTGTGAGAGAACAATTCCCTGTTCATTGTCACACACCTTGATACCCAGAAAATACCTCATTGCTCCTCTATCCTTTACCTCGAACTCCTTCGCGAGTTTTGACTTCAGCTTAGTAATCTCGACTTCATCATCACCAGTGATTATTATATCATCCATATATACAGCAAGTATAGTAATGTGGCCTCTTGTATCCTGGAGAAAGACCGTATGATCTGCATTTATTTGATGGTACCCCATGCCGGTAACAGCCCTTCTGAATCTGTCAAACCAGGCTCGAGGAGATTGCTTGAGTCCGTATAGTGACTTCTTTAGTTTACACACTTTACCATACGACGTCCCTCCGTCTGATTCTGTCGTATAGCACCCTGGCGGGGGTTCCATGTATACTTCTTCTTGCATGTCCCCATGGAGAAAGGCATTTTTCATATCTAACTGGTATAGCTCCACCCATAGTTTGCTGCAATGGAGACCAGAGTTCTTACCGTGCTCATTTTTGCTACTAGAGCAAACGTCTCATCATAGTCAATGCCATATAATTGTGTGTATCCTTTTGCAACCAACCTCGCCTTATACCGCTCTACTTTTCCTTCTGGGCATCTCCTTTACTGTGTACACCCATTTGCATCCCATAACTTTCTTCTCTTTGGGTAATGGAACCAGCTCCCATGTCTTATTTTTCTCTAGTGCCCCAAGTTCTTCTATCATTGCAGCTTTCCACCTTGAATTTTTCTTTGCTCCCTGCCAACACTTGGGCAAAGAAATAGAGTCTAACGATGCAATGAAGGCTCGATAATTTAGAGAAATGTTAGAATAAGACAAAAAGTTGGCAATGTAATGTTCATAATCATCATAACGACGAAGAGCCTTACCCGCATTGATACAAGAAGATCTCCTTAAAAAAGCAAAAAGTGGTAGAGAGGACATACCATCAGAGTCAGAGAGATCTGCATCGAAATCAAAGTGATTCAGTACGGGGCAACATCTTCAAGAGCCGGGGTAGGAGTAGACGATGGACTTGGTATGGTAGGTACTGGACTTGGTTCAGTAGGCACTGACACTGGGCATGGCTTCTCCCCCTGCGTAACATATATATCTTCTTCATCGGAGTCAGTGCTATCTCCCCCTTTCGTCCAGTTCTCCACGACCGGGCACTGGACCGATCCGACTACCATGTTTAGACTCATTTTCTCTCCCTCACGTCTAACACCCTCCGTGTTAGGTGTGTCACCAAATGCTAAACCTTCATCTGAACCATAGTATGGTTCCAGTTCTCAGAATATAACGTCCATGCTTACAAATAGTTTTCACTCAACCAGGCTCCAACATGCATATCCCTTCTGAGTCATCGTGTACCCGACAAAGACACATTTAACCGCTCTAGGATCCAGTTTACCAACTCTCGACCTATTATCTTGGACAAAACACACACACCTAAATACTTTCGGTGGAACTGTGTAAGTGGTTACACCAGTAAGCATTTCCAACGGTATTTTCCAATCCAATACCTGAGATGGCATTCTGTTAATGAGATAAGAGGCCATCAAGACAGCTTGTCCCCATAAGTGTTTTGGGACATTCATAGCCAGCATCATCGCCGTGTGACCTCCAGCAGGTGTCTGTTCTTCCGTTCGGCCACACCATTTTGTGCCGGTGTATAGGCACATGAAGTTTGGTGTAGTATTCCATGAGTGGATAAATACTCAGCAACCTTCTTATTAGTATACTCCGTCCCATTGTCAGACCGTAAGCACTTAATTTTAGTGCCATATTATGTTTCTACCCGGCGATGAAAATCTCGAAATGCCTCAAAAACGTCACTTTTATTCTTCATAAGGTAGACCCAAGTCACGCAAGTATAACAATCAATAAAAGTGACGAACCATCGAAAACCGTTAATACCAGTTGTAGGATAAGGGCCCCATACGTTCGAATGTATCATGTCAAATGCAGCTAAACTTCTATTCCCGGAGCTCACATACGAGCTTCTAGTATGTTTTTCCAACTCACAAGTATTATAAAATAACTGCTTTTTATTAGCCCTTTGATATAAGGACGGATACATTCGACTAATAACTTTAAAGGAAGAATGTCTGACACGCTGGTGATGGAGGAGCAATTTATCTTCTACACTGCTACGTGAAGCGTCCAGTTGCACGTCTGCTACTAGAGATGCTAATGCTTTGTCCAGTCCGGTCCTATCCAAGTACCATAGCCCTTTATGCTATATGCCAGTCCCTAGTCGCCGTTCTGTCCCCTTCTCCTGAAAAGTTACCTTAGGAATAGCAAAGAAAACAATACATTTTAGATCAAGGATAATGGCACTAATAGATATAAGATTGACAGGAAAATAAGGAGAATGTAAGATATTATTGAGAGTAAGGAAATGGGTGCATGCGACAGTGCCTTTACCCATTACAGGTCTGGAGGTACCATCAGCAGTCTGAATACTCTCTGGCAACCGTAGGTGAGTATAGTCCTGAAACTCACCACGGGACCCCGTGACATGGTGAGATGCCCCAGAATCCATAATCCAACCTGGCTGATGCACAGATGCAAGAGCACGTGCAGGTATACCTGTGCTGGGTTGGGCAAAGCAAGTGATGTGATCCTCCGAGGTAGATGACGCCCCAGGAGTGACATGACTGTCGACCGAACCCAGCTTTGTGCCTCGCAACTTTGCAAGGAACTCCCGCTCAAGCGGGGTTATTTTTGCCAGTTGATTTTCCTTCCTTCCTTCGCCAGATGTGCTTTGTGTCCTCCAAAATAATCTCCCCTTCTACAAGCATATCCTTCTCTACCACCACGACGTCCTCCACGTCCCCGTCTGCGATCACTAGACTAACTTTGCAGGGGTTTGGACAAAATCTGATGTAATGTCCGGAGTCACCACAGTTGTGGCACACACCACTCACAGATGGAGGCAGAGTGAAGGCGACAAGGGTAGACTTTTCAACCGCGGCTTGGTCCCCTGGAAGGAGCCCTTGCTGGGCATCAACTTCAATCGAGCTTCTTCCTGTGTCATGACCGCTATAGCTTCCTCCAAGGCTGGAAGCGTGGGTTGGGACAGGATAATATTCCTTCTCTGCTCAAACACAGGGTTGAGCCCCTTCAGGAACTTCATCATTCGCTGTCGCAAAATATAAGTCAGGAATATATGAAAATACTTTGCAAACGCTGGTTCGACTTGTGCATCTTCTATCCCAAGAGGATCTTAGTAATCCAGATCAGACCAGTATTTCTTCAACAGGGCCGCGTACTCAGAGATGGTACGGTCGTCTTGGGCTACCCTTTCAAGTTCATCCTAAAGTTGAAAGACCCGTATAGGGTTAGCCGAGCCTGAGTACATATCCTTCAAAGTTCGCCATATATCAGCGGCAGCCTCCATCGCCTCGACATTGCCCGACATCTGGTCGGTCAAGGAGGCTGTCAACCACCCAGCTACGACGTTGTTGACAATTTTCCAGATAGCAAACTCTTTTGAGGAGGGATCGGATGGCGCCTTCGTTTGGCCATTGACATAGCCAACCAAGCTACATCCCTTCAGCGTCCGCATCACCTGCCTCGACCATTTCAAGTAGTTGGACGTTCCTTCCTACTTTGTCTCCAGCTTTTCTAACTTCCCTATTTTATAGGGTGACGGATCCACATCAGTATAGGTCACCCGTGGGGTTGCCTCGGTTAATCTCTTTGATAGGATCTCATCAACCAGGGCCTTCATCTCTTCTGCCGTCATTTTACCACTGATAGAATCCATGGCGTCTTCAACTGTGAGTAGGGAGGTCTTGTTGTATCCCTAGTCGTCGTCCTCGTCGTCGTCTGCTAATTGTTGGGTGTCCTGATCTCGGGTGTCTATGTCATCAACTATAGAGACCAGGGGGAACAACAAGTGGCCTCCTCACAGAAATTCTCCAGGCATACGAGCAATTAGAACCGCGTTATGATGACGAAGGTAGATAGTATAAGCATAACCAATTGGACCGTGACTTCGTGCATGATCGATATTTCCAGAACTCCGAGTAGGAGCTATGCAAAAATAATGAACTTTTGCAAGCACTTCCAAAGAAGGTACAAAAACAAAAAATTGGGGCACTGCACAACAGTTCCGGGGGGGCAGGTTCGGGGGCTCCGCACAGCAGGTCGGGGGGCAGGTCCGGGGCGCTGCACAGCAGGTCCGGTGGGGCAGGTGTGGGTGCTGGAATAGTAGATCGGGGGATGGGGGCTGGCGTTAGGAAGGGAGGGGTGGTCCGGGGCGCTGCACCGCAGGTCCGGGAGGGAGCTGGAATAGTGGATCGGGGGGTGGCGTCAGGAAGGGAGGTCAGGTCCGGGGCGCTGCACCGCAGGTCCGGGGGGGAGGAGCTGGAATAGTAGATGGAGGATTTGGGGGGTGCTGGCGTCAAGGAGGGAGGAAAAAAAAAATTTGGGAACCTGGTTCTGCTACCAAGTTAAAATGAGTGGAATTTTGCAGATGATTTTATTGATGGGCTCCTGCCACTACTTATAGAGAGTACACCTCATCTTCACAATACAACTTCCGATGTGGGACTAAAGTCCCTTATTAGTTCTCAACAACAAATAAATAAATGTATAATATATCATTGATGATGTCACTAAAAGGATATGTAGTTGACTAATAATGTGACATATTCAGCCCATCCTTGAATAATACATGTTGTGAATAAATTTTACTTCGGATAGGTGTACATTGTTCTCCACATGAATTTAAATTTTCTGCAAAGATAAGAATAAAAAACTTAGAAAGATAATTACAATATAATAATTTTTTAATTTTGCTAAAATTTGATCTTATAAAATAAATAAATTTTACTTGATGGAGGCGTACGTTGATCTCTATCTGAATCTATGTTTTCTACAAAATAAAAATTCATTGATCATAATTTTAGAAATAAAACTTAGATTTAATCATGAAAATGATCTTACATTTATAGATATAAATATCTATAATTTAATTAAAAATAGTAAGCAGAAGTAGCTTTTTTTTTAAATATAACTTCAATTATTTGGATCAAAAATTTGGAAAGAATATTTTTTTAATAAAAGAATAGTATTTTATGTCAACATATACAACGTACCAATATATTATATTTAAAATTAAATGAGCAAAATAATTTTAAGCACACTACATGAGTAAGCAATATTACTAATTGCGCAATTGAATTTAAGTCGATATGATACTAATGAGGTCTTGTATACATAAAATATATTTTGAACAATACATTGAATTTCTATAATATTAAAATAATAAACAACCTAAATCTCCCAACAATTAATACACACAACACAAATTTAATATATTTGGTGCATTGAAAACGTAAAGCTATCAACAATTTTAATTAGCATGAAATCCTACACATGTAAAAATTGACTACATCACCTATAATTTAGTGCATTAAAAGCCTAAACCTGCCAAAAATGGTATCAATTTCAAATTATATAATAAATATATTTAGTGTATTAAAAACCTAAACCTGCCAATAATGGTATCAATATTACTAATTGTGCAATTGAATTTAAGTCCATATGATTCCAATGAGGTCTTATATACATAAAATATATTTTGAATAATACATTAAATTACTATAATATTAAAATAATAAACAACCTAAATCTCTCGACAATTAATACACACGACACAAATTTAATATATTTGGTGCTTTGAAAACCTATAGTTGTCAACAATTTTAATTAGCATGAAATCGTACACATGTAAAAATTGACTACATCACCTATAATTTAGTGCATTAAAAGGCTAAACCTGCCAATAATGGTATCAATTTCAAATTATATAATAAATATATTTAGTGCATTAAAGCCTAAACCTGCCAATAGTGGTATCAATTTCAAATTATATAACAAATATATTTAGTGCATTAAAAGGCTAAACCTGCCAATAATGGTATCAATTTCAAATTTTAATATATTAAATCCTACACATGTTAAAATTGACTACATCACCTATAATTTAGTGCATTAAAAGCCTAAATCTGCCAATAATGGTATCAATTTGAAATTCTATAACAAATATATTTAGTGTATTAAAAGCCTAAACCTGCCAATAATGGTATCAATTTCAAATTATATAACAAATATGTTTAGTGCATTAAAAGCCTAAACCTGCCAATAATGGTATCAATTTCAAATTATATAAAAAATATATTTAGTGCATTAAAAGCCTGAACCTGCCAATAATGGTATCAATTTCAAAATTTAATATATGTTAAGTTTATACTAACCTTAAGAGCAGACCTTTTTTATTAATCGAAATAAACAAATTCCGACAGCTGCCAAACAGCTGTGGATGATCAATTATGAGCTTTATAAAACACACATCTCTAGAGCCTTATAAAACACACATCTCTTGGAAACCCCTCTCTTAAACCCAAAGTTCTCTAACACCCCCCCTCCTTTCTTTCTCTGTGTCAGCTCACTTCACCGTAGGGACACATCTATGTTTCTTTTCCTTTTTTTTGACTTTTTTCGGGTGTTTCATCAGGAAATGTTTTAGATCTAGCTATACATGTTACGATTTTGGTTTTTTTGGCTATTTGTCGTTTTTTCTTCTTCTGGTGATTCATCAGGAATGTTATAGATCTATCTATACATGTTACGATTTGGATGATTTTTTTTGCTCATTTATTGTTTTTTTTTCTTTTTTTCTTTTTTTTGGGTGATTCATCAAGAAATGTTTTAGATCTAGCTATACATGTTAGGATTTGGGGGTTTCTTGTTTGTTTTTTTTTGGCTTTTTTTATTTTTTTGTTTTTTTTCGGGTGATTCATCAGAAAATGTTTTAGATCTTGCTACACATGTTACGATTTGAGTTTTTTTCTTATTTTTTATTTTTTTCTTTGTTCTTTTTGGTTTTTTTTTTACAGGTGATTGATAATAGTGCGAGCGTGGCTCGGAATCGAGGATTTTGAAATCGTATTAAAGGAAAGATTGATAATAGTACGAGCGTGGCTCGGAATCGAAAAACGCGTAGGCAGAGTGTGTACGAGAGTTCTTGGATCAAAGTGGTCCATAAGTAAGTACTCAGTTAGTTTCGAGGACGAAACTTTTTCTGAGTGTTGTATGGTGTAGTGTCCCGTTCCACTCAGTCAATCGGAAGAATTGAAACGCCGACGGCTTTCGGACATAGCCCATAACGGCTGCTCGAAGACTCATTCGGTTGAGGCGACTCTTTGCTCAGGTGGGGTAGTTTCGATGAACTTGTCTCATCTTAGCCTTCACATAATAACTCGCATGTTTTCAACTTGCACAAGTTAGGCTTGATAATAAAAGAGATGCATCCACATAGCTAAGGAAATAATTCCGACGGGTCAGAATGTGTTAAAACATGAAAAAAGGTCTCACGGTCTGCTTAGAAGTTGTCACGACCCGTTACCCAAATTGTTGGGCCGGGCCGAGCCATGTCCAGCCTACGCTTAAGATAAAGCGCAGTAAGCTGTTCTAGAGATAACAAGGTAAGACTAAATGTGCTAACAGTTCTATAAGTGAAGAAGAATAATAAATGCTCCAAACACAAAAGTCGTTGTATATAGTAAAATATCCAAGTACAAGTAAACTGAAATATAAAACTGGATACATGTCCAGTTACAAAATGGTATAGTCTAATACATGACTACACTAAGTATCCCAAGCAGCTAAGCAAACTAGACGAGTCTTCCCGCAGGAACATCCTCGTATGGCAAAATCGGGTCCTCGGCAGTAACTCCATAATACGAATCACAGAGCAACTCCTCCTCAGTAAGTATACCTACAACGTTATCCTGTCAGGACGGGAGCAAGTACAACCTCTACAACTAAAGTACTGAACATATAATGAAAGAGATGTACAACAAGGATCATGGTGTGATAAGTCTATAAAATAGGAATACTGGAAACATGTCATCATGGTACAACTGGGATCACAGTATCATAGTAACATAGGGAACATGGCATCTATCTCATGTCGTATCACAATCATGTCATCATAATCTATCATGGCAAGGATACATATGTCATAGAGACAGATGTATATGTAATGTTTAAAACTGTAGCAGGCACGTGATCGGTCAATAGGTATACAATGTGCTGTGGCACATAATAAAATGTACTTCCGAACAAGTGATAGGGCGAGAGATGTACATACGCACAAATCTGCCTTGGTAAGTAAGGCCTACGGCGCTGTAACATATAAAATAAAACATTGCTCGGTACTATATAGGGGGGGCATGATCACGTACTCTACTATCAGTTTTCCCATACCCATATTCTAATCATGTGAGAGATACATCAAGATGGTTCTAAGCATGGTAGTAATGGAAAGTACAACATGTGACGTTTTAACTTGCTACCCCAAGGATCAGCAATTAACATGGTTAATACATGTTCTAGCATTAAAAGACAGTAAATGAGTATGTAGATGTACTTGCCTCTAGCAAAGTAAAACAAGCTGCGATAAATGTGCTATGGATGTCTGGTAACTCGTCACTGTAGAAGTAAATATAACAAACTTAGCTTTTTACACTAAGCTAGAATGCTAAGACACTAATCTGGCGCGACACGACTTGTGACTGGGCACCTAGCCAAAAATGATGACTTGGCATAGGAGACCAATGTGGGGTGACACACTATGTTAACTAACTTTCTAGGATCTTTATACTAGTGAGGGATGGGGTTCAACACGACTAAAACTCCAAATAACACAAAAAGCTACAAGTCGTAATTAATCAACAAATAAATCAAAAGATCATTGTGTTCTAACAACTTTTAGAGATAGGCAAAAAGCCTAGTTTTGCATAAAACAAAGTACCAAAGCGATCCTTGCTAACTATAGAAATTTATTATAATTTTTCTGGAATTTATTAACCAGTACAAATATTTTATAAAAATCAGTTTTCCTAAGTATACAGAAAGTGAGTTTTGGTTTTATATGCCAAACTAGTGGCAAAACAGTAATTTAAATACTACAAAAATTATACTAAATTAGCTAACTTAACAAAGTATCTAAAAACTATTTTTCCATAATTTTAGCAATACTTTAAGTATTTTTAGAAAATCAAAAACAGTAATACACACAATAATTAATTATCTGCGTATTTTGTCCATGTATATAATTTGAACCAAAGTTCAAATACAGGACCCAAGGCCATGAATCAAGTCCAATATGACTTGTACAGGTCTTGAATGTGTGAAAACACATCTGAGCCCAAATACCCATGCTAGGCTTGGACACCAAATGGTTGCAGTAATTTAAATACAATAAAAATATAATTTAGTAAAAGTACAAGAAATAATATTTAATATTTTAATAAGATACAAAATAATATATACATACATATGTTGAAAGTACATATGTCTATGTATAAGGAAAATACTTAGTTTATAAAATACATATACATATATATATATACAAGTATATATATATATATAAGAAAACACTTAAAAATAAAGTGTATATATAATAATATATATATACACATGAAAATGTATACATACATACATATATATATAAAATTTACTAACTATAAAATATATATACATATATATAAAATACTGTTATAATACAGTATATACATATATATATACTAATATATATATATACATATACATAAATATATATATATATATATATATATATATATATATATATATATATAAAACAAAAAGAAAAGAAAAGAAAAAGAAAAGAAATAAAAACTGAAGGGGGGGCTCGAACTCAGCCAGCCAGAGGGGGGGGATTTCTAAACTGTGCGGGCTGGCCAGTAGGCCAGTCCGGCCCGATTGTTAGGATAGGGCTTTTGTTTAATTTATTTAGGTTTAAACGAGTTAATATACAAAAAAAATAATAAAAACAATCCTGTGTCCGGACAGTTTGGGACACAGGAAACTACGTGTCCGTGCTATGCACGACACGTACGAGCCTAGTTCTTCGTGTCCAGACTGTTCCTCATACTCGCCAGGACACGGCGAGTCGTATCCACGTGCACGAGACACGCACGACTCAGCTCGGGGTCTGTTACCTGCGTGTCCGACTTCGGGGGAAGTTTTCGAAGGCGGAGACGGCGGCTAGGGGCGTCGGGACGGTGGCGCTTGGGCGGCGATCGACCTAGCTCGGCGTGGCGAACTGAATGGTGGTGGTTGCGGGCGGTGGTGTTCGGCAGTGGGGCTGCGCTGGGGGTCGCCGGAGTAGGGTTAGGGTTTAGGTGTTCGTCGGGGAAGAACGGGGTATTCGGTGGTCGTGGGGCTGATTTAGGGTTAGGGTTTGGTCGAGGGGGGTGAGGGGATCCTTTATAGGGGTTCGATGGCGGTGGGGGCAGCCGAGAAAGGCGGGGGCAGCGGCGGTAAGTCGGTCGGGCAGGGGGTGAGAGCTGGAGGAGAGAGAGAGGGGGAGCTGTCGGTCGGGGGGGGGTTTGGGTAGATTTGCATTAGGGTCCCCTAGTTTAGGATAATTACATCTAGGTCCCATCGGGTCTAAGTGCAAATAAAAATTTGCACTCCACATACTAAAAACAATTTATAAATTACAAACTAATATGCTAACAATTAAATAATTGCATACTGATATAAAAACAATTTAAAAAACTGCAGAATAATATTAAAACATTTTAAAAATTTGCAAATTGATATTTTAACATATAAAACTTATTTAAAAATTATTTAAAAATTCTAGAAAAATTCCTAAAAATCTAAATAATTATTTTAAGGCCATAAATAACATTAAAAATTAATTAACACTAATAAAACTAAAATTTGAAAAACAGGGGCTTACAAATCTTCCCTCCTTAAAAAAATTTCGTCCTCGAAATTCATAAGGATTGAAGACTCTACAAACATTCTAACATAACAAGCAATGCAAACAAAAGACTAAGGCTACGATCAAAACTAACCTCCTGAAACCTGTTCCGGCTCCGGCTCAAGGACTAGGCTATAAGTCTTCCCCTGGGGTCCCTTGGCTACTGGGCAGTCCCGAATCTGATGGATGGCAGACCCACAAGCTAAACACTGTCCTAACCTCTTCCTGCAGACGACGAATTCATGCCCTGGTCTTTCACAGAAAGAACATATAGCTCCCTTCTGCTGCTGCTGCTGTCGGGGTCCCGGGGCTCTAACTGGCTGGGTTGGGTGATGTGATGTAGGGGGATGGTAAGTCTGCTGGGGTGACGTCGGTGCTCTCTGCTGGAAAGCCTGACGCTTGGACGGTCCCTCATGATGTACAGAAGCCGGCCTCTTGCTAGACAGAAGACGCTCCTCAATGCTCCGGGCTAACTCTAGGCTCTGGTAGTAGTCAGTCGTACCGTTCGCCACTATAAGAATGCCAATGTCTGGAACTAGACCATGGCAAAACCTACGGGTCATCTCCTCTAGATCAGCAACCAGACTAGGAGCAAAACGGCTCAGGCGACTGAACTCTCCCGCATAGTCGTCAACAGAACGGTTCCCCTGCTGGATGTTCTGGAATCGTAGCCCCATGGCTACTCTAGCAGTGGTCGAGAAGAATTTCTTCTTGAACTGGGTCTTGAACTGGTCCCAGGTGGCTCTACCTCTCGCGAACAACGGCTCATTCCTGAACCAAACTCCGGCTAAGTCTATCAGCAGAAATCCTGCTGCCTCGACCTGAAGGTCATCCGGCATCCTAACTCCCAGAAGCTTCCTCTCTACAGAATCTAGCCAGTCATCAGCTACTACTATGCCCTCAGTCCCTGAGAACTCCTTGGGATTCAGACCCATGAAGTCCTTAACTGTCCCCGCTCTCTGCCGTGGCTCTACATATGGTGGGACCACGGGACGTCCCTCAGAACGCTCCATGCTCTGGCGGAGTAGGGTAGTCTGCTCCTGATGGGTTGTTAGGAACCCCTGGATCAGTATGAGCAGCTGGTTCCCGTCGAGTGTGACAGAAGCCTGGGTGGGTATAGTGATAGGGGGTTGTGGAAGTATCGGGTCCCGCCGGGCCTGGGATGTGGAAGGTGGTATCTGGGTCTGTGGATCTGTGGAGTGGGGAATAGTGGTAGGTGGAGGTATATCAGTCAACTGGTCAGCTGACTGGATATGGAGGGCCCCATTCTCGGGGGTAACATGCTGGGACGAACGAGTAAGCACCATCTAAATTACACATAAAAGACTTATAAGGACTTATTTAAAGTAAGCAATCATATGCAAGAAAATCTAATTATAATAGCAATCATGTGATGTGTTTCCTATGTTGCAATCCTAGCATTCCTCTAGGTGTTCTAAGCGTCTTTCCTAATGTTGTCTAATTACCTTAAGTTTCTAATTGCAGGCATGCTTGGTACAATAACGTAACCAAACAATTTAGTCAGGACCTGCATGGGCCGCCAAAAAAACATGTCACGACCCGTTACCCAAATTGTTGGGCCGGGCCGAGCCATGTCCAGCCTACGCTTAAGATAAAGGGCAGTAAGCTGTTCTAGAGATAACAAGGTAAGACTAAATGTGCTAACAGTTCTATAAGTGAAGAAGAATCATAAATGCTCCAAACACAAAAGTCGTCGTATATAGTAAAATATCCAAGTACAAGTAAACTGAAATGTAAAACTGGATACATGTCCAGTTACAAAATGGTATAGTCTAATACATGACTACACTAAGTATCCCAAGCAGCTAAGCAAACTAGACGAGTCTTCCCGCAGGAACATCCTCGTATGGCAAAACCGGGTCCTCGGCAGTAACTCCATAATACGAATCACAGAGCAACTCCTCCTCAGTAAGTATACCTACAACGTTATTCTGTCAGGACGGGAGCAAGTACAACCTCTACAACTAAAGTACTGAACATATAATGAAAGAGATGTACAACAAGGATCATGGTGTGATAAGTCTATAAAACAGGAATACTGGAAACATGTCATCATGGTACAACTGGGATCACAGTATCATAGTAACATAGGGAACATGGCATCTATCTCATGTCGTATCACAATCATGTTATCATAATCTATCATGGCAAGGATACATATGTCATAGAGACAGATGTATATGTAATGTTTAAAACTGTAGCAGGCACGTGATCGGTCAATAGGTATACAATGTGCTGTGGCACATAATAAAATGTACTTCCGTACAAGTGATAGGGCGAGAGATGTACATACGCACAAATCTGTCTTGGTAAGTAAGGCCTACGGCGCTGTAACATATAAAATAAAACATTGCTCGGTACTATATAGGGGGGGCATGATCACGTACTCTACTATCAGTTTTCCCATACCCATATTCTAATCATGTGAGAGATACATCAAGATGGTTCTAAGCATGGTAGTAATGGAAAGTACAACATGTGACGTTTTAACTTGCTACCCCAAGGATCAGCAATTAACATGGTTAATACATGTTCTAGCATTAAAAGACAGTAAATGAGTATGTAGATGTACTTGCCTCTAGCAAAGTAAAACAAGCTGCGATAAATGTGCTATGGATGTCTGGTAACTCGTCACTGTAGAAGTAAATATAACAAACTTAGCTTTTTACACTAAGCTAGAATGCTAAGACACTAATCTGGCGCGACACGACTTGTGACTGGGCACCTAGCCAAAAATGATGACTTGGCATAGGAGACCAATGTGGGGTGACACACTATGTTAACTAACTTTCTAGGATCTTTATACTAGTGAGGGATGGGGTTCAACACGACTAAAACTCCAAATAACACAAAAAGCTACAAGTCGTAATTAATCAACAAATAAATCAAAAGATCATTGTGTTCTAACAACTTTTAGAGATAGGCAAAAAGCCTAGTTTTACATAAAACAAAGTACCAAAGCGATCCTTGCTAACTATAGAAATTTATTATAATTTTTCTGGAATTTATTAACCAGTACAAATATTTTATAAAAATCAGTTTTCCTAAGTATACAGAAAGTGAGTTTTGGTTTTATATGCCAAACTAGTGGCAAAACAGTAATTTAAATACTACAAAAATTATACTAAATTAGCTAACTTAACAAAGTATCTAAAAACTATTTTTCCATAATTTTAGCAATACTTTAAGTATTTTTAGAAAATCAAAAACAGTAATGCACACAATAATTAATTATCTGCGTATTTTGTCCATGTATATAATTTGAACCAAAGTTCAAATACAGGACCCAAGGCCATGAATCAAGTCCAATATGACTTGTACAGGTCTTGAATGTGTGAAAACACATCTGAGCCCAAATACCCATGCTAGGCTTGGACACCAAATGGTTGCAGTAATTTAAATACAATAAAAATAAAATTTAGTAAAAGTGAAAGAAATAATATTTAATATTTTAATAAGATACAAAATAATATATACATACATATGTTGAAAGTACATATGTCTATGTATAAGGAAAATACTTAGTTTATAAAATACATATATATATATATACAAGTATATATATATATATAAGAAAACACTTAAAAATAAAGTGTATATATAATAATATATATATACACATGAAAATGTATACATACATACATATATATATAAAATTTACTAACTATAAAATATATATACATATATATAAAATACTGTTATAATACAGTATATACATATATATATACTAATATATATATATACATATACATAAATATATATATATATATATATATATATATAAAACAAAAAGAAAAGAAAAGAAAAAGAAAAGAAATGAAAACTGAAGGGGGGGCTCGAACTCAGCCAGCCAGAGGGGGGGGGGGATTTCTAAACTGTGCGGGCTGGCCAGTAGGCCAGTCCGGCCCGATTGTTAGGATAGGGCTTTTGTTTAATTTATTTAGGTTTAAACGAGTTAATATACAAAAAAAATAATAAAAACAATCCTGTGTCCGGACAGTTTGGGACACAGGAAACTACGTGTCCGTGCTATGCACGACACGTACGAGCCTAGTTCTTCGTGTCCAGACTGTTCCTCATACTCGCCAGGACACGGCGAGTCGTATCCACGTGCACGAGACACGCACGACTCAGCTCGGGGTCTGTTACCTGCGTGTCCGACTTCGGGGAAAGTTTTCGAAGGCGGAGACGGCGGCTAGGGGCGTCGGGACGGTGGCGCTTGGGCGGCGATCGACCTAGCTCGGCGTGGCGAACTGAATGGTGGTGGTTGCGGGCGGTGGTGTTCGGCAGTGGGGCTGCGCTGGGGGTCGCCGGAGTAGGGTTAGGGTTTAGGTGTTCGTCGGGGAAGAACGGGGTATTCGGTGGTCGTGGGGCTGATTTAGGGTTAGGGTTTGGTCGAGGGGGGTGAGGGGATCCTTTATAGGGGTTCGATGGCGGTGGGGGCAGCCGAGAAAGGCGGGGGCAGCGGCGGTAAGTCGGTCGGGCAGGGGGTGAGAGCTGGAGGAGAGAGAGAGGGGGAGCTGTCGGTCGGGGGGGGTTTGGGTAGATTTGCATTAGGGTCCCCTAGTTTAGGATAATTACATCTAGGTCCCATCGGGTCTAAGTGCAAATAAAAATTTGCACTCCACATACTAAAAATAATTTATAAATTACAAACTAATATGCTAACAATTAAATAATTGCATACTGATATAAAAACAATTTAAAAAATTGCAGAATGATATTAAAACATTTTAAAAATTTGCAAATTGATATTTTAACATATAAAACTTATTTAAAAATCATTTAAAAATTCTAGAAAAATTCCTAAAAATCTAAATAATTATTTTAAGGCCATAAATAACATTAAAAATTAATTAACACTAATAAAACTAAAATTTAAAAAACAGGGGCTTACAGAAGTCTGCTCAACGTGCTTTTAAAATGACACTCGATCCTTCGACTCGTGGCTTGGGAGAAGGTAGTTGGCCTAAGTTGCTAAGTTGCCACAACGCTCGAATTAGCCTAAGTCATAGGCATTGCCCGCGTAAATGCTTGATAAAGCATGCACGGTCCCGTCGTCCAAGGCTTGGCATAGCCTTCGCCTGTCCCGTGGTTGAAGTCGTGTTGCACGGCTTGTGGCTTAAGTCTAGGCACCCAAAGAACTTGGTTGTTAAATTTGAACGCATGTACGGTACGTTCTCTCGATGCGAAGCTCGATGCAGCCTTTGCTCGTTAAGTCATTGCACGATTAAGTTAGGCAAAGTTATGTCGGTCGATTTAAGTCATTTCTAGCACTGTCCCCTGTTTTTTGCGGTTGCCAACTCACTTAGTTCCACGAGAACAAGGCTCGACAAATAAAGTATATGACTTGAGGGTAGCGTTGCCTAGAGAACAATGTCTGTCTAAGGCACGAGCCACGATGGGTTTAGTGAAAAGCATGCCACGGACAAAGGAAGTCCATGCGACTGGTTGTCGCCGAGATCAGTCCCGCTACTTGGGAGTCTCAATAAGTCTCCCATACGAGATCGGTCTCGCTACTTGGGAGTCTTGATAAGTCTCGTTCACGAGATCTGTCCCGCTACTTGGGAGTCTCGATAAGTATCGTTCACAAGATCGGCCCCGCTACTTGGAAGTCTCGATAAGTCTCTATAAGAAAGCACACAAGATCGGTCCTGCAACTTGGGAGTCTCGATAAGTCTCGATAAAGATGTTCACGAGATCGGTCCCGCTACTTGGGAGTCTCGATAAGGAATCATGCGAGATCGGTCCCGCTACTTGGGAGTCTCGATAGAAAGATGGAAAACATGGTCATGATTAAGGAAGGACTTGATAGATCGAGTTGAGTCTTGCATGGTCATTAGACAACTTACGCACAAGGGTAAATTCTTCGAGCGATCCCGGGGCGCCGGGTTCATGTCGGCCTAGGAGAAATTGCAGATATTGTACGACCTTCATCGACGGTATGACTCGATTGAAGTGAACCATTACAATATAGGCTACGGGTCATTCGGTGGGAGCTCGTACCTCACCAAGCGAATGGTCACCGTATGCAAAAATATCCAGGATAGCTTGACATTGCTAGTGACCACTCATATAGATGTGTCGGCATGAGAGCGGCTATCCGCGTGTATGCCTTTAGATTACGTCGAGTACTAGCAAGTTATGAGTTGGTTTAACAAGTTACACTTATAGCAAGCGCTAACCTTGAATCAGACACGGGTTAGGGTGTGTACGGTCGTAACACCATTCTGGAGACTAAGATTTGGCTATAGCAAGGACACGTACTTCGACATAAATGTGGCGTCATTGTCTCGAGTTAAGTCTGGAAGCCCGTAAGGCATGTTTGCTTAAGTCTTGTTGATATGCGAGGCACGGCCTCAATCTTAAGGCACTTTCAAGTTTATTGGCATGACCAGCACGAGTCGTCCCCCTTGACATCATTGGCACGAGAATGGTCTAGAGGAACATGAAATAAGTAAAAGTTTTTGTACGGTCAAGTTTGCATAAGTTGCTCCTCGGCGAGGCACTGCCTCGAATATATGGAAGTCACGAATAGAGTATCGCACGACCCTGTCGTTGCGTTACCAAGTATAGGCCAAGGCGTCGTTGTCTTAAAATTGATCCTAAGGAAAGACTAGAAAGACAATCAAAAGGGATTAAGCTGCACAAAGTAAATAAACGTGTCAATTTTGTGTGGGTGGGCGAGGAGCTCATTCCACCAGTACAGTTGAGTACTGACACCCACACAGTTTTTATGTGCAGGCACAGGTAGAAGCTCGTGGCATGGAGCTCGCTTAGATGCGTCGAGGCACAGAGTTCCTTGGCGACTCGAAGCGTGCGGTCGCCTGGAGTCAAGACTTATACGGGACATAATGTATGGACATCGCCATCCTGCAGAATCTGTACTCGTCGCCTTGAAGCATTGTATCGAGAGATAAGAGAGAGCAGAGTGACTTGTAAAATGAGAGAAAATTAAGCTTGAGAGACTTGTAATTAGGGCCTTGCACCCCATTGTAATCTTATTTGTCAATATCAATAAAGAGCACTTTTGAATAACTTATAATTTCTGCTGCATGTTTTAATATTTCAATTTGGGACTTCTGTACGACGACCCCGTCGCAGCCGCTATAATCGGCCGTTATGAAACTGTCTTGCACGAGCGTAATCTAGGTCGTGCTGCATCACGCCTTAACGAGGACGATCGTTCCTACGAGATCTGGGCGTGACATAATTGTATCAGAGCACGGCTTTACGTCCTTGGACTTCAAGTCGAATCTCTCAGTTTTGAAAGTTCGTCGTTGATTAAGATGTGTGTGCTCTCTCTCAAATATCCTACGATATGTCCATACAATAAGTCTAAATATTTTCAAAAGCTTGTACAAGTATTCAATTGAACGCATCGGTACGCGATGGCCTTTGTGCCAAACGGTGTCAAACTTGAGCTGATAAAAAAACACATGCTAAAGTTAGCAAGTCGCATGCGTGTCTAATTAGTCCTACATCGACATTAGCAAATAAGAGTACAAAATTAGAGTATAGTCCGTACGGGATGGCTATGCACACGGCCTTTTGGCTAAGCTGTGCCGCGTGTCGCACACCTAGACTTTATGGTGCAAACAAATTACGAGGGATATCAAGTATCGCTCGGTCGAGAATGGAGATATACTTAGAGTGTATATCGATAGAAAATGCTATCGAACTAACGCTTAGGCGTACACGAAAGATTGGTTTAGATTTTGAGAAATAGTGCGAACGACTTAGTACGTCGAGACGACGTGAGCGATTACGCTAGAAATTTGTCGAACAAATCTGAAAGATGTTTTAGCGAATAATGCGAACGTGATTGTGAACTAAATCGGATGGCTCGAATCCTAAGTGGTGTATGGTCCGTCTTGGAAATCGTTCGAGCAAAAATTGAGGATTAGGGGTAACAACGAGTTTGTCGGCGAGGCGATGCGATCGCACAAAGCCTTAGAACACGTCACGCTTAGTTGGTCGTGACTTCGAATGTTCCGAACGAGATGTCGCTCGACAACTTGTGAATGGGGAACGCGAGTTAGAAAGCAATATTGAATCATGATTCACAATGATGAATAAAAATAAATGTATTGATCGAGGAAACCTAGAGGATCGCACTTATGATTTTGGATTGGTCGAATAGAATTGTGGTATATCTAATTCGGACAATAGCATTAGTTGCACGAATCGGAGTTCGTTACAAAGGAAGATCGTCAGGTTACGTACATCATCGATGGTATTGAGGCGTATCAAAGATCGATGTACGATAACCCGGGGGTACTCTGATTCGAGGAATGATGATCGTGTAAGATGTCAATGTTCCGATAGATGATATACTCGGGATGTTGAAACGTGTCGAGGAAAAGATAGACTTGGCTCGAGGATTTTCTAGTTGAACGAATGACGAACAGACTATTAAACTGAGATCTTGGCTTGAATGAAAATAAAATATTTGGATTGCTTTGACAATAACCACAACGTTGACATTCTTGTCTTATACGAGCACAACTCCTGCCTCGTATATGCGTCACGCCAGATTAGGGCGATCATTCTGTGTGAGCGCTGGTATGGTGATTCATATAGCGGAGGTGATCGAACTTGCATGGCGTGGCAATTTGATTGCTCGACTTGTGGTTTGACGTAAAGGTGGACTCGAGAATGACTCAGTGTGCTGGACAATTGAACTTGAGAATTGAGTAGGTCCAATCCGCGTATCGAGAATGAAATAGTCTAGACTCAAGCGAGAGTTACGCTCCAATAAGGACGATTATCCTGCGAGAACGTGGCATGGTAATTCATGTCTAACGTAGACAATCGAACTTGCATGAGATTGGGGCATGACAAATTGTTGTGTTGGACGACCTCGGGATCGAATACATGAATTGGATAGAATTGGTGATTTGAACGGGTTCGAATCTGCGCAACGATTGTCTTGATGCGAATTAGGTGATCATGCTCGATGTTTAGAAGTCTGAGTGATACGAGCTTGGGTAGAAAACCCCATATTATTGACCTTGGTTTGACCCTAAGATTGGGGTCAGTATTGGCATTATTGTTGGAGAACTATAATTCCAATCCTGACATTGACTTTAGCCTTGAGAAATGGCCTAGCGGTTAGGCGAGATGCCCCTGTTTCAAGAGTTAGCAATCGAAAGATTGATCTTGAGGATTGGTATGGATGGATAGAGTGAATCAAGAATATAGGAATACCCCTCGTGAGATTCAGCTGACATACATATATTTCAGAGACGTCTGAATATGTGTACGATGCGACTCGAGTGAGAATTGACGAATTCTCTATCATGCAGCTTGGCTGAATACATGTATTTTAGGGACGCCTGGAATATGTACACGATCCAACCAAGTAACACGTTGAATTCAAGTAAGACTCGAGGAATAGAAAATGGTCGAGGATTTTGAAATCGTATTAAAGGAAAGATTGATAATAGTGCGAGCGTGGCTCGGAATCAAAAAACGCGTAGGAGAAGTGTGTAAGAGTTCTTGGATCAAAGTGGTCCATAAGTAAGTACTCAGTTAGTTTCAAGGACAAAGCTTTTTCTGAGTGGTGTATGATGTAGTCCCCCGTCCCACCCAGTCAATCGAAAGAATTGAAACGCCGACGACATTCGGACTTAGCCCGCAATGGCTGCTCGAAGACTCGCTCGGTCGAGGTGACTCCTCGCTCAGGTGGGATAGTTTCGATGAACTTGCCTCATCTTAGCCTTCACATAAAAACTCGCATGTTTTAAACTTGCACAAGTTAAGCTTGATAATAAAATAGACGCATCCACATAGCTAAGAAAATAATTCCGACGGGTTGGAATATGTTAGAACATGGAAAAATATCCCACGGTCTGCTTAGAAGTCTGCTCAGCGTGCTTTTAAAATGACACTTGATCCTTCGTCCAGTGGCTTGGGAGAAGAAAGTTGGCCTAAGTTGCTAAGTTACCCCAACGCTCGAATTAGCCTAAGTCATAGGCGTTGCCCGCATGAATTGTCACGCCCCAGAACCAGAATACTGGAGAGCGGGGGAATGACTCAGCCAGCTACGTATTACGGGTAGATGAATACCGTATAATACGATCAATGCTATCTAAAAGACGAGGGGGTGCATACTACATGAAAGTCTCGCTATGGTCACTTCACATCTATTGTCTCAATCATTCAAACAAGAAACAGTAATAGAGAACATGTAAGATAAAGCAGTAAGGCGTCCCAAACGCTTAGTCAAAATGTTCTTGATATCTGGCTTTACAAAACATAGCCAGATGATGAAGCAGGGTAAACACAATTGTTATCAGCTGCAGCCTGACTTAGTTACAATTATGTAAAAATAAGTACAAGACAATCCGACTAACATATCGGTGTCAAACGGCAAAGTATAAAGTAAATAACAAAACGAGTGGGGAAGTAAGGAACCTACTCGTGTCCTCATGTGATCATTCCTCTAGTATTGACCATCTTGGAGGTAGAAGTAAGCTGGATCCTCGGGGACCGGCTCTAAATCTGGCCATGCAAAACCAGAGAGGTTAGACCTCTAAAAGCAAGTACTGTAAGGGAGCATGATATGAGGAATGAAGCCAGTAATAAGAGAATATGATAATAGATCTCTGCTATCTACTAGGATCCACATAACATCACGACACTTCGAACCAACCTCCCAACCAAACAAGGACAGAAGTTGGTCCGTCATGTCCCAACATTCTGATCATCTCAGTTAGGTAACAGAGTAGATACAGTACACAAACAAACCAATTTAAAACGGCCATTCACTACTACGGCTTGCTATGATGAGTCCCAGGTTATCCTAGAATTATGCAATGAGGATTCCTCAGTTCTTACTATGTGCAAGCAAGGCTAGTCTATCCAGTCAATCAATTGCGCCAATCATGAATTAGACGAGTCCCAGCGGGACACCCATCATCAATATACAATATACAATAAATAATATAAGCAGATATCGCTCCCTGCCCGTGTGGCAGATTTGCAGTATCTGCGGGAACCAGCCGGCCTGTCGGGCACTTAATAGTCCCCAAGAGGGCTGCCATGTAAGAACTCGGAAATCCATTCTCTCCATGCAATCATTATTTTATTTAACTTAATAGTCTCTACGTTGAGTGAAATCCCATGCCGTAGATCATGGTCATTCAGAATGAGTACTTTCTGTACATAGTACAGTATGTCCAACTCTACAACGATACCCGTGCGGTTAGGTTGTAGGTCTTACATAGCGTAATGCAACAATCAAAACTAACCACGAAATAATCATGCCTTGACCATAAAGTACACATGCTGTTTTTGTAAGATAAATAACTAAATAAATAAATTGAAGCCAGCATGTGCCTGTATGCCAATATTCGGGATTAGCTAGTCGATTACAATAGTTCATAATTGATATGAACGTATTTCATTCATTTCATTCAATAAGACGACTGGCCAGTCTCTTAGTTCCAACTAGGAATGCATGATCAATCGCAAATCAAGATAATAATCAATGTTAATGTCAAGATAACAATTAATGTTAATAAATGCCAAGACGATCAATCAATGTCAATTCGGGACAAGGATCAGCCAAAGAGGCATTAGGGCCAGAGTTCATACGGCTAGAAATTTATTGGTTCATGCGGCTGAGTAAACATGCATGTGCGGCTAAGGAACTAAATCCATGCGGCTAGAATAACAAACTCAACCATGCGGCTAGAAAGGTTAGGCCTCATGCGGCTGAGACAAAAGTAACTCTCATGCGGCTCAAGATGACACAAGTTCCATACGGCTAAGCTGCGGCAAAGAACAAAATCCTATATGGCTAGCGGCCGTTAAAGCCACGCGGCAAGACTAACATGCAGCGGCGGAAAGACAGAGCTTATGCGGCTCGGATCTCACCAAATCTATGCGGCTGAGATGACATACTGTCATGCGGCTAAGATAAGCTCGTACGGCTATACATATTATCCATATGCGGCTAAGATGGGTACAAGCCTATGCGGCTGAGATGTGACAGTTCATATACGGCTGCGGGACTGAATACATATGCGACTAGAAAGTAGCAAAGCCTTATGCGGCAGATAAAAAGGAGTCTCATGCGGCCAGATTACTCCATGCGGCTCAGGGCTGATCTTTTATGCGGTAAGCAGCCGACCAAGCCCATGCGGCTGAAAAATAACAGCGCTCATGCGGCTAAGAGAGACTTGCCGCATGAAAACTCATACGGCCAAGTACTGTTCTTCTTCTCCACTTTCTGAGAGAGAAGAAGAACCATGGGAAGCCATTACTTCCAAGCTCTCCAAACCTTCATTTCAGGCCCAAATTTGGACTTCCATAGGTCAAAATAGGGTAGAACAAAATTCTCTACAACATAGAACGATCAAAACTTGAAAAAAAATAACAAAGTTACTAGATCAAAACCTAAGAAAGCTAAAAATGTATTAAACTTAGATCTACATGAAATGAACCATGGAAATTAAAAATGCTAAGTACTAAAGTATCTAAGAATCTTGAGAGGAAGACAATGGAACAGCAAAAACGGAGATCCATCAAGAAGCAAGTTGGCACTTGCCTATGCGGCTAGGTAGGTGGAGGAGAGTTGATGAGGAAGAAGAACAGTAATGGTGAAGGAGAGTAATGAAGAGAGAGAATGGGGATGGAGCTTTAAATGAAGAGGTGGTGTAGGTGGGGGTTTGTTTCGGTTCATGATGAACCAACATAATTGAACCAATCCAAGCCGAACCCAAAGCAAAGCTAAAGCAGAAAGTAAAATATAGAAATAAAATTGCAGAAAATTAATTAACATAAAATTAAAGAGATTTAAATACAGAACAATACATAATAAATATTAAATAAATATATTTAAGCAGTACATGTATTAAAATACGTATTCTGGGAACAAAAAGTGACATCTCTACCCTCCTTAGAAAAATTTCGTCCTCAGAATTTCATTTCTAAGCAGGATAGAAACATCAAAGCTAAACTAATCTAAGTACAAGTAAATTGAGTAAGCAATCATTCTACAATGCCAATAGCAAGTAACATATCTATGTTTAACTATCGACAACACCAAGCAATTTTACTCATGAGGTGACAAGCATGAGGAGTTTAAGACAATCAAGGTATACAGAAAAAAAATATACCTTGTGAGTCAAACAGGTGCGGATACCGTGATCGGATGTCATCCTCACGTTCCCACGTTGACTCTCCTAAAGAGTGATGATCCCAAGCAACCCGGACAAGGCTAATTGTTCGGTTCTTGAGTATCTTCTCTCTTCGGTCCAAAATGGACACAGGCTGTTCCTCGTAAGACAGGTTGGTACCAACAACCAGCTCAGAATAATCAAGGATATGGCTTGGGTCCGATACATACCTTCACAACTGAGATACATGAAACACGTCATGCACCTCTCGTAACGAAGGTGGAAGAGATAAACGATAAGCAACATCGCCTATCCTATCAAGGATAGCAAATGGGCCCACGTATCGCGGACTCAGTTTCCCGCGAACGCTAAATCTAATGACCCCACGGGTAGGTGAGATCCGCAAAAACACGTGGTCCCTAACAGAAAACTCTAGCGGCCTATGATGTTGGTCCGTCCAATGACGATGCCTATCATGTGCAACTCGAAGTCGCTCTCTAATTCCCTTAACCACTTCAACTGTCTGGACAATCATTTCTGGGCCTAGCATCTTCCTCTCCCTGATATCATCCCATGCTAGTGGTGACCTACACTTCTTACTATATAGTGCTTCAAATGGTGCCATCTGGATACTGGCTTGATAACTGTTGTTATATGAAAACTCGACTAAGTGTAGGTGGCTTTCCCAAGATCCTCCAAAATATAGGGTGTAAGCTCGCAACATATTCTCTAAAGTCTGAAATGTTTTTTCTGATTGTCCGTCCGTCTGTGGGTGGTAAGCCGTGCTAAATCTTAACTTGGTGCCCAGACTATGATGTAAGCTCTTCCAAAAATATGATGTAAAGCGGGTATCTCTGTCTGACACAATACTGACCGGGACTCCATGCTGACTGACTATCTGTTGCATATACAACTCTGCCAACTTTTCTGTAGATTGTCCTACTCTGAAAGGAAAAAAATGTGCTACCTTTGTAAGTCGATCTACTATTACCCAAATAGCATCTTTACCACTTGGCAATTTCGGTAAACCGGTCACAAAGTCTATTGTGATGTGTTTCCATTTCCATTCCGGAATAGGAAGCGATTGCAATAATCCAGCTGGCCTCTGCTGTTCCATCTTCACTTGCTGACATACCAAGCAACGGGAAACAAATTTAGCTATCTTCCTCTTCATTCCGTCCCACCAGAAGTGCTGCTTGATATCTTGGTACATCTTGGTCCCTCCAGGGTATATAGAATACTGAGAACTGTGAGCTTCTGTCATAACCTCCTGTCTGATATCTCCACTAGGCACACATAGACGTGATCCAAACCTAAGTGTACCATCTTCATGGATTCTCATATCCTTTCTGAATCCTGACTCACATTCTGCTATAAGCTTCTGAATTTTTGAGTCCTGTGCCTGAGCTGCCTTGATCCTGTCTACCAAGTCGGATTGAACTTGTAGACTCACCAGAATTCCTACATCACTAGGAAGCATAATTTTGATACCCATCTCATGAAGGTCTTCTAAGATATGCTTCTTTGTAGTCAACATAAATGCGCCGCCTCTCCTACTGAGAGCATCTGCTACCACATTAGCCTTGTCTGGATGATACTGAAGCTCCACGTCATAATCCTTGATCAACTCTAACCATCTTCTCTGCCTCATGTTTAGTTCCTTCTGAGTAAATATGTACTTCAGACTTTTGTGGTCTGTGTACATGTCCACTCGATCACCATATAAGTAATGCCTCCATAGCTTCAAAGCAAATACTACTGCTGCCAACTCCAAGTCATGAGTTAGATAATTCTTCTCGTGGTCCCGAGGCTGCCTAGATGCATACGCTATCACCTTCCCATGTTGCATAAGGACACATCCAAGTCCTTTACCTGACGCATCACAATATACAGTAAAACCTTCGGGTCCAACTGGCAATGTAAGAATGGGCGCTGATATCAACTTCTGCTTCAGATTCTCAAATGATGTCTAGCATTCTATCGACCAGACGAATGGTATATCCTTTCGGGTCAAGCGGATCATGGGTGCTGAAAGTCTTGCAAAGTCTGATATGAATCTCCTGTAATATCCTGCCAATCCCAAGAAACTCTGCACATCTGCTGCGGTCATGGGTACTGGCCAACTCTCTATTGCTTCTACCTTCTTGGGATCCACTGCTACTCTAGTACCTGATATAATGTGACCCAAGAACGAAATATAGTCCGTCCAGAACTCACACTTGCTGACCTTGGCATACAGCTGGTTTTCTTTCAGAACCTGTACCACTTTCCTGAGGTGGTCTTCATGTTCCTTGTCACTAGCAGAGTATACGAGAGTGTCGTCGAGAAACACAACGACAAACGGATCTAAGCATGGCATAAAGATGCGGTTCATCAGATCCATAAATATTACTGGAGCATTGGTCAAGCCAAACGGCATTACTAAGAATTTATAATGCCCATACTTCGACCTGAATGCTGTCTTGGGAATATCCTCCTTCCGAACCCTCACTTGATGATACCCTGAACGAAGATCTATCTTAGAGAAAACTCTAGCTCTGCTCAACTGATCAAACAAGTCGTCGATCCTTGGTAGTGGGTACTTGTTCTTTACTGTTGTCGCGTTAAGCTTCCTGTAGTCAATGCACAATCTGGACGATCCATCCTTCTTCTCCACAAGTACCACTGGTGCTGCCTATGGTGATATGCTAGCTTGGATGAACTTCTTCTCCATCAGTTCCTCTATGTGCTGATATACCTTGGTCTGCTCTGAATCTGCCATTCTGTAAACTCGATCTGATATCGATTTATTTCCAGGTGCCAATTCTATACTGAACTCAATATCTCTAACAGGTGGTAGTCCTAGAAGTTCTTCGGGAAATACGTCTAGAAACTCTTCAACTACCTTCGGAACTAGAACATCTTCCATTGTCGTTACTACTCCCTGCTCTTGTTGAGTTGCCTCTGATCTGACTAAGGTGAACCTCTTCATGCCTGGAATGTCAAAAGATACACTCCTACTACGATAATCTATTGTCGCATGACTGTCTTTCAGCCAGTCCATGTCTAAGATAACGTCAAAATTTCCAACAGAAAATTCTATCAAGTTGGCGGGTAAAGAATGCCCGCAAACTACAACGCTACACGCTAGAATAACTCTACTAACTCCTACGAGCCAATTACCAGTGAGTATATTCAACCTCCCTGGCAATGCCTCAAACTCCATTCCTGGTCGTGTTACAAATTGTGCAGATATAAATGAGTGTGATGCTCCCGAATCAAACAATGCTACTGCGGGATATGAGGCGACGAGAATGTTACCTGCCACAACATCTTCCGATGCTAATGCCTCCTCCAAGGACAGAGTGAATGCCTGTCCTCGACCTCCGTGTTGGTTCCCATGCTGCGGCCTAGCCTGGTGCTGCTGCTGGCCCCGGCCTTGGTGATACTGTGGTGGTCTATGCTGTTGTTGCTGAATCGGCGGTCCCTGCTGCCGAAACATCTGAGCTTACGGCATTAACGGGCGTTGTGCCAACGGCCTCACTGCCACCGCTAGTCCTCGATACTAGCCTGCCCCTGGTGCTAGCAGAGCAGAAAACTGTTGTATGGGTCCTCCTGACCTCGAATTTATGGGACAAATGATAACCCGATGATCTGGATTTCCACATATCAAACACAGTCCATTCAATGTCCGACACACATCTCTACTATGCCCTACCTTTCCACAATAAGTGCAGCCCGCTGGGGGTTGCTGGTTCTTCCTCTGCTGCTGTTGCTGCTGCTTTGGTGGTGCTGGCCCTCGCATTGCCACATCGTGAATGCGAATGCCAAGGGACGGTGTTGTTGTTTGGGGCGCTGCTCCCCCTCCTCCGTCAATCTGACTGTGGGATCTCTTCTGACCTCCAGTCATTGTCGTGATCCTCTGAATGGTTATCTCATGCCTTCGAGTCGCCGTCAATACCGTATCAAAAGTCTGGTAATTGTGCCCCTCTATCAATTACGAGAGCTCAAGATGAAACCCTTACTGAAATCTCATAACCCTCTGGCTCTCCGTTGCTACCTTCTCTGAGGCGAACCTACTCAATCTGCAGAACTCCGCTGCATAAGCATCTACTGTCTTGTCGGCCTGCTTGAGGTTGATAAACTTTTGTTGTAGCTCAAACTGTGCCACAACTCCATAGTACTTTGTCTTGAATCTTACTGTAAAATTGTCCCAAGCAATAGGACGTCTGATGCCCACTTCCTCTGATTCCCACCAATCACGTGCGAGATCCTGAAGTAACAACTTCACCTGATCCACACGTTCTTCTACCGGTACCTTAGTTGCCGTCAGAATAGCCTCAATATCCTTAATCCGTGCATCTGCTGAGATGGCATCCTCCGTGCCCTCGAAACGGCGAGGGTTGAACTTGCAAAATCTGGTTGATGCTCCTGAATCTGGCCTTGCCCCTCTTTCCAAAGCTGTCTGCAACCCTTGGTTGAGTAGTACATTTTGCTCCTACAACTGAGCGTACATGCGCTGCTGGGCTAACATCTGGTGTTGCTGAGTAGCCATCATCCCTCTCATGGTCTCCAGAAGGGCCGATGTGTCCACTTCTACAGGGGTAGGTGGAACTGTTGGTGGTGGTGGAACCTCCGGATACTGCGATCCAGCTGCTGCTTCCACTATCACTTCTTTTTGAATAGCCTCTTGGGGTAGTACTGGCCCTTGTTGCTGACCAACCTGGTCAGGTTGTCCATGTTGCCCTTGTTGCTGTTGTCCAGCTCTGACAGATACGGACGAAGTACCCTTAAAAAGGGACAAGAGAACAATCAAACGACCGGACAGGAAAGATTAATGAAGTCAAAGGATACTGGCATATCAAGCTAGGATTGAGAACAACGAATCAAGAGATCAAGGGGAAACATGTGTGATTGAGACATCCTATAAATCAAAACATCCCACAAGTCTGAAATCAGACCTGCATGGGCCACCACTAAAACCTTGTCATACCCCAGAACCAGAATACTGGAGAGCGGGGGAATGACTCAGCCAGCTACGTATTACGGGTAGATGAATACCGTATAATACGATCAATGCTGTCTAAAAGACGAGGGGGTGCATACTACATGAAAGTCTCGCTATGGTCACTTCACATCTATTGCCTCAATCATTCAAACAAGAAAAAGTAATAGAGAACATATAAGATAAAGCAGTAAGGCGTCCCAAACACTCAGTCAAAATGTTCTTGATATCTGGATTTACAAAACATAGCCAGATGATGAAGCAGGGTATACACAATTGTTATCAGCTGCAGCCTGACTTAGTTAAAATTATGTAAAAATAAGTACAAGACAATCCGACTAACATGTCGGTAACAAACGACAAAGTATAAAGTAAATAACAAAACTAGCGGGGAAGTAAGGAACCCACTCGAGTCCTCCTGTGATCATTCCTCTAGTATTGACCATCTTGGAGGTAGAAGTAAGCTGGATCCTCAGGGACCGGCTCTAAATCTGGCCATGCAAAACCAGAGAGGTTAGACCTCTAATAGCAAGTACCGCAAGGGAGCACGATATGAGGAATGAAGCCAGTAATAAGAGAATATGATAATAAATCTCTGCTATCTACTAGGATTCACATAACATTATGACACTTCGAACCAACCTTCCAACCAAACAAGGACAGAAGTTGGCCCGTCATGACCCGACATTCTGATCAAATCAGTTAGGTAACAGAGTAGATATAGTACACAAACAAATCAATTTAAAACGGCCATTCACTACTACGGCTTGCTATGATGAGTCCCAGGTTATCCTGGAATTATGCAATGAGGATTCCTCAGTTCTTACTATGTGCAAGCAAGGCTAGTCTATCCAGTCAATCAATTGCGCCAATCATAAATTAGACGAGTCCCAGCGGGATGCCCGTCATCAATATACAATAAATAATATAAGCAGATACCGCTCCCTGTTCGTGTGGCAGATTTGTGGGAACTAGCCGGCCTGTCGGACACTTAATAGTCCCCACGATGGCTGCCATGTAAGAACTCGGGAATCCATTCTCTCCATGCAATTATTATTTTATTTAACTTAATAGTCTCTACGTTGAGTAAAATCCCATACCGTGGATCATGGTCATTTAGAATGAGTACTTTCTGTACATAGTACGGTATGGCCAACTCTACAACGATACCCGTACGGTTAGATTTTAGGTCTTACATAGCGTAATGCAACAACCAAAACTAACCACGAAATAATCATGCCTTGACCATAAAGTACATATGCTATTTTTGTACGATAAATAACTAAATAAATAAATTGAAGCCTACATGTGCCTGTATGCCAATATTCGAGATTAGCCAGTCGATTACAATAGTTCATAATTAATATGAACGTGTCTCATTCATTTCATTCAATAAGACGACTAGCCAGTCTCTTAGTTCCAACTAGGAATGCATGATCAATCACAAATCAACATAATAATCAATGTTAATGTCAAGATAACGATTAATGTTAATAAATGCCAAGACGATCAGTCAATATCAATCATTGTCAATTCGGGACAAGGATCAGCCAAAAAGGCATTAGGGCCAGAGTTCATGCTGCCAGAAATTTATTGGTTCATGCGGCTGAGTAAACATGCATGTGCGGGTAAGGAACTAAATCCATGCGGCTAGAATAACAAACTCAGCCATGCGGCTAGAAAGGTTAGGCCTCATGCGGCTGAGACAAAAGTAACTCTCATGCGGCTCAAGATGACATAAGTCCCATACGGCTAAGCTGCGGCAAAGAAGACAATCCTATGTGGCTAGCGGCCGTTAAAGCCACGTGGCAAGACTAACATGCAGCGGCGGAAAGACAGATCTTATGCGGCTCGGATCTCACCAAATCTATGCGGCTGAGATGACATACAGTCATGCGGCTAAGATGAGCTCGTACGGCTATACATATTATCCATATACGGCTGAGATGGGTACAAGCTTATGCGGCTGAGATGTGACAGTTCACATACGACTACGGGACTGAATACATATGCGGCTAGAAAGTAGCAAGCCTTATGCGGCAGATAAAGAAGAGTCTCATGCGGCCAGATTACTCCATGCGGCTCGGGGCTGATCTTTTATGCGGTAAGCAGCCGACCAAGCCAATGCGGCTGAAAAATAACAGCACTCATGCGGCTAAGAGAGACTTGCCGCATGAAAACTCATGCGGCTAAGTACTGTTCTTCTTCTCCACTTTCTGAGAGAAAAGAAGAACCATGGGAAGCCATTACTTCCAAGCTCTCCATACCTTCATTCTAAGCCCAAATCTGGACTTCCATTGGTCAAAATATGGTAGAACAAAATTCTCTACAACATGGAACCATCAAAACTTGAAAAAAATAACAAAATTACTAGATCAAAACCTAAGAAAGCCGAAAATATATTAAACTTAGATCTACATGAAATGAACCATGGAAATTGAAAATGCTAAGTACTAAAGTATCTAAGAATCTTGAAAGGGAGACAATGGAACGGCAAAAGCGGAGATCCATCAAGAAGCAAGTTGGCACTTTCATATGCGGCTAGGTAGGTGGGGGAGAGTTGATGAGGAAGAAGAAGAGTAATGGTAAGGAGAGCAAAGAAGAGAAAGAATGGGGATGGGGCTTTAAATGAAGGGGTGGTGGTAGGTGAGAGTTTGTTTCGGTTCATAATGAACCAACATAATTGAACCAATCCAAGCCGAACCCAAAGCAAAGGTAAAGCAGAGTATAAAAGCAGAAAGTAATATACAAAAATTAAAATTATAGGAAATTAATTAACATAAAATTAAAGGGATTTATATATAGAACAATACTTGATAAATATTAAATAAATACATTTAAGCAGCACATGTATTAAAATACGTATTCTGGGAACGGTAAGTGACATGAAAGCTTGATAAAGCATGCACGGTCCTGTCGTCCAAGGCTTGGCATATCCTTCGCCTGTCACGTAGTTTAAGTCCTGTTGCATGGCTTGTGGCTTAAGTCTAGGCACCCAAAGAACTTGATTGTTAAAGTCGAACGCGTGCACGATACGTTCTCTCGATGTGAAGCACGATGTAGCCTTTGCTCATCAAGTCATTGTACGATTAAGTTAGGCAAAGTTATGTCGGTCGATCTAAGTAATTTCTAGCACTGTCCCCTGTTAAAGTCGAATGCCTTTGCTTGATTCCGCTACTTAGGAGTCTCGATAAGTCTCGTTCACGAGATCGGCCCCGCTACTTGGGAGTCTCGATAAGGAAGCACACAAGATCGGTCCTGCTACTTGGGAGTCTCGATAAGTCACAGTCACGAGATCGGTCCCGCTACTTGGGAGTCTCGATAAGTCTCGATAAGGATGTTCACGAGATCGGTCCCGCTACTTGGGAGTCTCGATAAGGAATCACGCGAGATCGGTCCCACAACTTGGGAGTCTCGATAGAAAGATAGAAAGCATGGTCATGATTAAGGAAGGACTGATAGATCAAGTTGAGTATTACATGGTCATTGGATAACTTACGCACAAGGGTAAATTACTCGAGCGATCCCGGGGCGCCGGGTTCGTGTCGGCCTAGAAAAAATTGCAGATATTGTACGGCCTTCATCGACGGTAAGACTCGATTGAAGTGAACCGTTACAATATAGGTTGTGGGTTATTCGGTGGGAGCTCGTACCTCGCCACGCAAATGGTCACCGTATGCAAAAAGATCCAGGATAGCTTGACATTGCTAGTAACCACTCATATAGATGTGTCGGCATGAGAGCGGCTATTCGCGTGTAAGCCTTTGGATTACATCGAGTACCAGCAAGTTATGAGTTGGGTTAATAAGTTACGCTTATAGTAAGCACTAACCTTGAATCAGGCACGGGTTAGGGTGTGTACGGTCGCAACACCATTCTGGAGCCTAAGATTTGGCTATAGCAAGGACACGTGCTTCCGCATGAATATGGCATCATTGTCTCGAGTTAAGTCTGGAAGGGCCGTAAGGCAAGTTTGCTTAAGTCTTGTTGATATGCGAGGCATGGCCTCGATCTTAAGGCACGTTCAAGTTTATTGGCACGACCAGCACGAGTCGTCCCCCTTGACGTCATTGGCACGAGAATGGTCTAGAGGCACATGAAATAAGTGAAAGTCTTGGCACGGCCGAGTTTGCATAAGTTGCTCCTCGGCGAGACACTATCTCGAATATATAGAAGTCACGAATAGAGTATCGCACGACCCTGTCGTTGCGTTACCAAGTATAGGCCAAGGCGTCGTTGTCTTAAAATTGATCCTAAGGCAAGACTAGAAAGACAATCAAAAGGGATTAAGCTGCACAAAGTAAATGAACGTATCGGTTTTGTATGGGTGGCCGAGGAGCTCACTCTAGCAGTACAGTTGAGTACTGACACCCACACAGTTTTCATGTACAGGCACAGGTAGAAGCTCATGGCGCGGAGCTCGCTTGGATGCGTCGAGGCACGAAGTTCCTTGGCGATTCGAAGCGTGTGGCCACATGAAGTCAAGACTTATACAGGACATAATGTATGGACATCGCCATCCTGCAGAATCTTCACTCGTCGCCTTGAAGTATTGTATCGAGAGATAAAAGAGAGCAAAGTGACTTGTAAAGTAAAAGAAAAGTGAGCTTGAGAGACTTGTAATCAGAGCCTTGCGTTCCATTGTAATCTTCTTTGTCAATATCAATAAAGAGCACTTTTGAATAACTTGTGTGTTGCTTCTAAATTTTTGCTGCATGTTTCAATATTTTTGCTTGGGACTTCTGTGCGACGACCCCGTCGCAGCCGCTATAATCGACAGTTATGAAACTGCCTTGCACGAGCGCAATCTAAGCTCGTACGGCATCACGCCTTAGCGTGGACGATCGCTCCTACGGGAGCGGGGCATGACATAAAGTCCCAAAAAAGGAAGATCAAAAGTCATTCTTGTTAGCAACACTTTTGAATAAAACTAATGATGTACACATTCTTGATTAAAAATAGTTTTGAATATGGTAGATTACTTTCTCGAATTTTTTTAGTTCAGATTAGAACCAACATGTATAAAATATTCTGCCTAATATTTGGTCATATTTTAAACGATCTCTTGTCTGTCAGATGTGTAATATTGGACAAAAATAACTGATTTATAAAGAAAAATGGGTAATTTTTAAATTTTACCACTTGACATAAAGCAAAAAATTATTTTATATTATTACAAAGAGGAAGAACAAAACTGGAAAATAAAAATAGTATTAGAAACATTACCTGATGCAATGCAGACAACTTTTTGTCACTTGTTTATTGAAGTACTCTACAACAACTTCCTCACCATTTTTTCTTTTATATGTACTACTTCTTTGCTTATAAGATGTACTCTACATCTCTAAAAGTTTCTCAGATGTTTTCTGATGTTAGAATACTCAATATCAAATTGTAAGCCCAATATATACATAACATCTGATTTTATTATTTAATTAATAAAGTGCCAAAAAAGGAAGATGAGAATCATTCTTATTAGCATCACTTTTGAAGCAACTAATGATATACACATTGTCGCTTTTTGTAGATTTCAATGTAATAAATTTTCTGACCCAAAAAGGAAGATCAAAAGTCAATCTTATTAGCATCACTTTCGAAGTAAGTAATAATGTATATAATTGATAATCTCCAAATAGGAACACATCGCAGCGACAGAAGCAGTCAAATTGAAGATAATGAGGACATTCTTACTCATTGGATAGAACACATCATTTGAATTGTAGCAGAAAACTTGAAGTCGCACAGAGATATGTAGAAATAAGCTATCTTTATTGATAATTGAAAATAGAATACAAGACTTGCAGTAGAATGCAAAGTTTACAACACCTATCACTTACATGGACAGCCAACTGAATAAGAGTCATAAAGCTTACATTTGATACTTTCATACACTGGATTACAACTCGATATACCGACTTGGCTTACAACTCACTGGTACAACTGATTACAATATTCCATACATTATTCCCTTTATAAACAGAAGACATCATCTTGTACAAGGAGAGCTTCTGCATGCCCAACAAATCTTCGATGCCGTGGGACCGATCAAGCCAATCTTCGTGTACAGAACTTCCCAAGCACGAGCACCTGCCCAAAACGTGGATTAGTCCATCATCTATGTACTGGCGAACAGAATCCAACCCACTCGCCTAAACCGACACTAAGTGGTTAATTTTAGGAAGCATTTATTAGAATGAACTTTCTAGTTGGGGCCTAGCATCAGTTTACAGTTCATGGACAATATTCATAGTGAAGCATGTAAACATATTCTTAGCAGCGTTCATGTGAAGGCATCATTAAGGCATCATTAGTACTAACATCTTAAACATGTTACAACAATTATCATAGAAAGTATCACTTAGCATGTAAGTTATGTTTAACCAGTTTCATAGCAAGGTAACATGTTGGCATAATGAATTTAACATGTTAGGCAGGTCCTCATTTGAAAGGCAACATCACAACACCATTTGGTTAGCATGTTAAGCAAGCAAGAACCAACATAAATATATTGCATATATCACATTTAAGTGATTTCTAACCGATAGTTGAATCCTCGTTCCTGCAACAAATATAGGTTAGGCAATATACTTACTCTGCCTGCACAAAACATTCATTAGCATGCATCCTGACTACATGACCACTAGTGTTATACACCATTTTAGACTTGCCATATAGGACTTCAAGGGTGTCGACGCACCATTCACCCGGGTTGCGAGCCCGAAATGAATATCCCGATACCAATCATGCCACCAAAGAATGCTATATTTTCTTCTAGGCCGAATCGATCCCCAGGGCCCTGGGAACTGTCCGAAGAAACAATATCTTGTATACAAGTTGTCGATGACCATGCGAATGCATGTCCGACTCGATCGTGCACAAAATTTCATGGTAAAATATTAAGAGAAGTAAGCCAATAGTGCATCATCATTCATCTCATTCAAGTCATGTTCAATGACTCATTCCTTTCCAACTTACCATTATTTCACTTGGTGATCCCAGTGATCCCAAGCCTCATCATTTCTCATTTCATTAACTCATCGCAATATTTTTCTATATCATTCCTTTCGACAAGGAATATAACATTCATTTATTTCATAGGGGCATTTATTCATTCTTTCATTGCTTATAAGAAACAGGCAACAATTCATATCTTTGCAATAATTATACAGAGTGTACATGATTCAAGTATTTCATTTCGGTTCATTGGGTCGATAGCAAAGCCAGTTCATTTCTTATGTATCGTTCACAAGGCATCTCATTATTCAAATATTTTACCTATTCCGACAATGTTAAGCATAAGGGGCATTATACATTCATTCTCAGGTATCAAGTCACATTAGCAGTTCAAGTGTGATCCATTCAGCAGTTCAATGTTCATGTATTATTTATTTCAACAATTCTCAGCATAAGCATCTCTATTATTTAGCAACTAACACATGAAACATATAGGGATAGTTCATAGCAACACATTACTCTATTTTATTAGGCATGAAGGAGTAAGGAAGAGGAAGGACAGTTCTACTCACTTTCATAAATGGTCTTTCTATTTCGATTGCACACATTTCTACTAAGCGTAGCTCCACCAGCGAGCCACGTTCTAATATCCATTCCGTCTAGCCAGCTAAGAGATACTACATCAGTCTCAATTCTCCTGATCTCCAACCCTAGTCATAGTCCAACATTCTGATCTCATCCAACAAGCTAACCCAAATGCCTCGTGCGGAGAGGGGCATTACATAATATACCACTCAGAAAAAGTTTCGTCCTCGAAACTTAAGGAAATAATTCATTCTACTAATTCATTTAGTCACAACAAGTTACTCATTCAACTTCAATTCAATATTCATTTCAGCACACCCGGCCATCTCAAAATTATTATCTAATTGTACCACTTAACTCATCAATGATTCAATCCGTCATTCTATTTTCTAAAGTATTTGTACTTCTCATTAATTCACCCACATTTTTCTAGCATTGTTATCTTCGTCGCAGCCTACCACTTCGTTTGAATTCATACACATATCTTAGGCGTGCCTAAAATATATGCATTCAGCCAAAGTTCGTGCTAGTGCGATTCGATAAGCTACTCCTGAATGCTGGGCTTGATCTTCAGGTTGCTGCTGGTCCCTAGGAGTTGCTCCGCCTTGCTGATCGGCAGGTCCAGGAACAATGCCGCTGAAGAAGACGACATAGGAAACAATAAGGAAGGACTAGGATAGATCAAAGATGCAAGCATGTGATCAGGTCAAGATTACAGGGATTCAGAAGATACGAGCATAGATCAAGGACGAGTACTGATTGAGATATCTATTCGGTAAACCCTCACATATCTTGATTTACAAGACCTGCATGGGCCACCACTAAAACCATGTAATGCCCCAGAACCAGAATACTGGAGAGCGGAGGCGTATGTAGCCAGCTACGTATATTGAAGTGTAACCTACCTCGCTATACGGTCACGGCGGTCTAGATACATGAGGGTTTAACTACAAGCCAACAGTCTCCTATGGTCATGAACAAGCCTATTGTCTCAATCTCAAGCAAGCAATAATAGTTACAAGATGTCAGAGCACCGAATATATAATAGCAAGGCGTCCCATACATTACATATTGGATGATCCTGAAGCTAGTCGTACAAGGTGTCAAGACTAGCAAGAGTTCAGTCATACATGATCAACCCTAGGATCTGTCAATCATGTTACAGCCCGTAGGCAGACAGTAAATAAAGGTACAATACGAGCTAACACGTGCTCGCCGGCTAAATGCCTCAAAAGAATGATTTTTACAATAAAGTGGGAGGACAAAAAGAAACCCACTCGTTGCCAGGGTTATGCCTGGTGGTCACCATCTGGCTGGAAGACAGGTGGATCCTCTGGTGCTGCTCCGATATCTGGCCACACAAAACTAGCTGGGTCAGACCCCAGAAAGAGCAAGTGCCACAAAGGAGGCTTCACTTAGGAACTAAAACCAGCATATCATAATAGAATATTAAAGATAAATAATAAATAAAGAACTAATAATAATAGAGATAACAACAGTAAACTGAGTACGAAGAAACCATTCAAGTAGCCAAGTCACAACCTTTAAACCAAACAAGGACCGGGGTTGCAGCCCTTCACCTGAATAAAAACCCGTCTCAAATACTGTTGGTACAGTGAAGACAATAAACGAAGAGAGGACACAGAACTGCTTCGGGAGGCAGGTTACAACCCTTAAACCAAATAAGGACCGGGGTTGTAACCCTTCGTCTGAACAGAACTGGACCCCTGATCTTTATTGCTAAGGCCAGTATAAATAATCATGGTATTAAGGTAAGGTAAAACATGACGAACATGACATAGGATTAAAATAAGACAATAAACGAAGAGAGGACACAGAACTGCTCCGGGAGCCAGGTTACAACCCTTAAACCAAACAAGGACCGGAGTTGTAACCCTTTGCCTGAACAGAATTGGACCCCCGATCGTTATTGTTAAGGCAAGCATCAATAATCATGTCATGTCACAATCTTGTACAGAATCAGGATAAGACTAAGCTGGAATAAACTCCATCCAATCAATCACGGCCAATCAAGAGTACGGCTTGATACTTTTAACTAACTAGGGTTATCACATGCCTAGTTACTAGCAAGATGCAATGAGATTATCCCAACAGCCACAAGCCCTGCAGACCATCCGGTTATCCAGGTCGAATGTCCATTTATGAAGAATGCAACATGTGACTGTGTGCTGGAAATGTTCCCTACTCGTCGGTAGGCTACAAGTCTACTTGAGCGCCCAGATAACGAGATTTCCTGTAGCTGGGAAATCTCTTTATGACTACTGGATTATTCTAGTTATTAGCCTTAGTTGAATTCAGTAGGTACCCCTGACCGTGGTATTCAGGAGTCCATGTCCTAGACATGATGCAAGATAAGACTGGTTTATTTGTACAAGTACAATCGTCCACGGTATCAAGAGGAGGATTACTAGCATGTCGAGATAGCCGTCGCAACGGCGTTCCAGATTACATGTCATATTTACTTGTCAAGAGTGCGCCACGACGGGCCACTATCATGTTCTATCCTTACATTATCATGAATAAGAGAAACTTGCATAAAATAGCTAATAACATATTCTTGAAGCCAAGGAAAAGATCTACAACTTTCATGTCGAAAGTTGGGAGAACTTCGGGCCACAATTCAGCCAAATAGGACTTAAACAGCCAAAAACAGCCAAAATAGGCCCTATGCGGCATCTGCGGCACTATTCATTCATGCGGCTGCGATACTATTCATGCGGCACTATTCATCCATGCGGCTGTGGTACTATTCATCCATGCAGCTGCGACACTATTCATCTCATACGGCTGTGGTACTATTCATCCATGCGGCTGTGGTACTATTCATGTGGCATTATTCATCTATGCAGTTGCGGTACTATTCATACGGTACTATTCATCCATGCGGCTGCGGTACTATTTATGCGATACTATTCATCCATACGGCTGCGGCACTATTCATACGGCTACGGTACTATTCATGCGGCACTATTCATCCATGCGGATGCAGTACTATTCATGCGGCATTATTCATCCATGCGGCTGCGGCACTATTCATGCGGCTGCGGTACTATTAATGCGATACTATTCATCCATGCGGCTGCGGTACTATTTATCCATGCGGCTGTGGTACTATTCAACACCCCACAAGTCTGAAATCAGACCTGCATTGGCCACCACTAAAACCTTGTCATGCCCCAGAACCAGAATACTGGAGAGCGGGGGAATGACTCAGCCAGCTACGTATTACGGGTAGATGAATACCGTATAATACGATCAATGCAGTCTAAAAGACAAGGGGGTGCATACTACATGAAAGTCTCGCTATGGTCACTTCACATCTATTGTCTCAATCATTCAAACAAGAAGCAATAACAGAGAACATTTAAGATAAAGCTATAAGACTTCCCAAACGCTTAGTCAAATGTTCTTGAGATCTGGCTTTACAAAACATAGCCAGATGATATAGCAACATATACACAATTGTTATCAGCTGCAGTCTGACTTAATTATAATTATGCAAAAGTAGGTACAAGACAATCCGACTAACATGTCGGTGCCAAACGGCAAAGTATAAAGTAGATAACAAAACGGGCGGGGAAGTAAGAAACCCACTTGAGTCCTCCTGCGATCATCCCTCTAGTGTTGACCATCTTGGAGGTAAAAGTAAGCTGGATCCTCGGGGACCGGCTCTAAATCTGGCCATGCAAAACCAGAGAGGTTAGACCTCTAATAGCAAGTACCGCAAGGGAGCACGATATGAGGAATGAAGCCAGTAATAAGAGAATATGATAATAGATCTCTGCTATCTACTAGGACTCACACAACATCACGACACTTCGAACCAACCTCCCAACCATACAAGGACAGAAGTTGGCCCGTCATGTCCTGACATTCTGATCATCTCAGTTAAGTAACAGAGTAGGTACAGTGCACAAACAAATCAATTTAAACGGCCAGGCAACTACTACGGCTTGTTATTGTGAGTCCCAAGTTATCTTGGAATTATGCAATAAAGGATTTCTCAGTTCTTACTATGCGCAAGCAAGGCTAGTTTACCCAATCAATTAATTGCGCCAATCATGAATTAGGCGAGTCCCAGCGGGACGCCCGTCAGTAATATACAATATTCAATAGATAATATAACCAGATACCGCTCCCTGCCCGTGTGGCAGATTTGCAGTATCTGTAGGGACCAACCGGCCTGTCGGGCACTACTAGTCCCAAGAAGGCTGCCATGTAAGAACTCGGGAATCCATTCTTTCCATGCAATCATTATTTTATTTAACTTAATAGTCTCTACGTTGAGTGAAGTACCATGCCGTGGATCATGGTCATTCAGAATGTGTACTTTCGTACGGGATACGATATGCGCAACTCTACAATGATACCAGTGCGGTCAGGTTGTAGGTCTTACATAGCGTAATACAACAATCAAAACTAACCACAGAATAATCATGCCTTGACCATAAAGTACATATGCTTCTTTGGTAAGATAAATAAATAATAAATGAATTGAAGCCTGCATGTGCCTGTATACCAAGATTCGGGATTAGTCAGTCGATTTTAATAGTTCATAATTAATATAAATGTGTCTCATTTATTCAATTCAAAAAGACGACTAGCCAGTCTCTTAGTTCCAACTAGGAACGCATGATCAATTATTAGTCCAGGTCACAATCATTATCAATGGTGACAAGGCATGAAAGTCAACTAATATTCAGTGGGGTCGAGTCTACAACTCCCAGGGTTTAATTTCAGTCAATCGGGGTATCTATAACTCAATTCACGACACATGGTGCATCCCACGTAATAATCTATATTTAACAGAAATATTAGCATATCATGATTATATCAAGTTTATGCCAAAAGGCGTAAGGATATAAAATGGACGTTAAATATCTAATAAAATATCAATATACACAGGCTGCGCTCAAGTCAGGCTACGCTCAAGCCAGGCTACGCTCAGGTGAAGCTACGCTCAAGTCAGCGTACGCTCAGGTCAAGCTACGCTCAAGTCAGCGTACGCTCAGGTCAAGCTACGCTCAAGTCAGCGTACGCTCAGGTCAAGCTACGCTCAAGTCAGCGTACGCTCAGGTCAAGTTATGCTCAAGTCAGCGTACGCTCAGGTCAAGCTACGCTCAAGTCAGCGTACGCTCAGGTCAAGCTACGCTCAAGTCAGCGTACGCTCCTTACCATCCAAGCCAGCGTACGCAAGTCATACACTTCCAAAAGGCAGCGTATGAACTCCATACGACTCCTTACCATCCAAGCCAGCGTACGCAAGTCATACGCTTCCAAAAGGCAGCGTATGAGTCAGAATGCGCTGTACTAAAGAGCGCGCACAGCTTAGTGGCACTAGCTAAAAAGCTCGTGTCCACTGCTCACTGTCTTCTCCAATCAGCAAGAACTCCATGGTTTGAACCCAAAGCTTCAAAATCCATAACTTGGTCAATATAAGTCCAAATCCAACTTTACAAAGGTCAAAATTGGGTAGAATAAAATTCTCTACAACATGAAACCATCAAAACTTGAAAACAAAGAAGTTTGATAGATCAAAACAACCAAAATCTAAAAATAACTAATTTTTAGATCTACTAAAAATAAAACTTCAAAACAAAAAATGCCAAGTTCTAAACTCTCTTAGAATCACAAGGAAAAGAGAATAGAACCATAAAATGGGTCCTCATGAAGAAGCAAGATGTACTTGCCTATGGGTTTGGTAGGTGGAGAGAGTAATGAGAAAGAAGAAGAAGAAGAGTAATGGTGAAGGAGAGTAATGAAGAGAGAGAAAGAGTTGGGGGCTTTAAATGGGAGGGGTAGTGGTAGGTGGGTTCGGTTCATGATGAACCACCATAACCCAAAAATAAACCAACCTAGGCCAAACCTAAAGTAAGCTAAAGCAGAGAATAAAAGCAGAAAGTAAAATACAGAAAATTAATTGCAAAAAATTAATTAACATGAATTTAAAGAGATTTAAATACAAAACAATATATGATAAGTATTAAATAATTACATTTAAGCAGTACATGTATTAAAAATACGTATACTGGGAACGGGGAGTGACATCTCTACCCTCCTTAGAAAAATTTCGTCCTCGAAATTTCAAATCCAAGCAGGATAGGAATATCAAGGCCAAACTAGTACAAGCAATTTAAGCAAGCAATTATTTTACAATGTCCATAGCAAGTAACATATCTATATTTATCAATCTGCGATATCAAGTAATTTCTACTCATAGGGCGACTAGCATACGGAGTTAAGACAATCAAGGTACACGAGAAGAAATATACCTTGTGAGTCAAACAGATGTGGATACCGTGATCGGATATCATCCTCACGTTCCCACGTTGACTCTCCTAAAGAGTGATGACCCCAAGCAACCCGGACAAGACTAATTGTTCGGTTCTTGAGTATCTTCTCTCTTCGGTCCAAGATGGACACAGGCTGCTCCTCGTAAGACAAGTTGGTACCAACAACCAACTCAGAATGATCAAGGATATGGCTTGGGTCCGATACATACCTTCGTAACTGAGATACATGAAACACGTCATGTACCTCTCGTAATGAAAGTGGAAGGGACAAACGATAAGCAACATCGCCTACCCTATCAAGGATAACGAATGGTCCTACGTATCGCGGACTCAACTTCCCGCGAACGCCAAATCTAATGACCCCACGGGTAGGTGAGATCCGTAAGAATACGTGGTCTCCAACAGAAAACTCTAGCGGCCTACGATGCTGGTTCGCCCAATGACGATGCCGATCCTGCGCAACTCGAAGTCGCTCCCTAATTCCCTTAATTACTTCAACTGTCTGGACAATCATTTCTGGGCCTAGCATCTTCCTCTCCCCGATATCATCCCATGCTAGTGGCGACCTACACTTCTTACCATATAGTACTTCAAATGGCGCCATCTGGATACTGGCTTGATAACTGTTGTTATATGAAAACTCAACTAAGTGCAGGTGGCCCTCCCAAGATCCTCCAAAATCTAGGGTACAAGCTCGCAACATATCTTCCAAAGTCTGAATTGTCCTTTCCGATTGGCCGTCCGTCTGTGGATGGTAAGCCGTACTAAATTTTAACTTGGTACCCAGACTATGATGTAAGCTCTTCCAGAAATGTGACGTGAAACGGGTATCTCTGTCTGACACAATACTGACAGGGACTCCATGCTGCCTGACTATCTGCTGCATGTATAATTCCGTTAACTTTTCTGTAGATTGCCCTACTCTGAAAGGAAGAAAGTGTGCTACCTTTGTTAGCCGGTCCACTATCACCCAAATAGCATCTTTACCACTTGGTGATCTTGGTAAACCGGTCACAAAGTCCATTGTGATGTGTTCCCACTTCCATTCCGGGATAGGAAGCGGTTGTAATAATCCAGCTGGCCTCTACTGTTCTGCCTTTACTTGCTGACATATCAAGCAACGGGAAACAAACCTAGCTATCTCCATCTTCATCCCATTCCACCAGAAGTGCTGCTTGATATCTTGGTACATCTTGGTCCCTCCAGGATGTATAGAATACTGAGAACTGTGAGCTTCTGTCATAACTTCCTATCTAATATCTCTACTAGGCACGCATAAGCGCGATCCAAACCTAAGGGTACCATCTTCATGAATTTGCATCTCCTTTCTGAGTCCTGACTCATATTCTGCCCTAAGCTTCTGAATCCTTGGGTCCTGTGCCTGGGCTGCCTTGATCCTGCCTACCAAGTTAGATTGAACTTGTAGACTCGCCAGAATTCCTATATCGTTAGGAAGTATAACTTCGATGCCCATCTCCTGAAGGTCTTCTAAGATGTGCTTCTGCGTTGTCAACATAAATGTGCCGTCTCTTCTGCTGAGAGCGTCTGCTACCACATTAGCCTTGCCTGGATGATACTGAAGCTCCACATCATAATCCTTGATCAGCTCTAACCATCTTCTCTGCCTCATGTTCAACTCCTTCTGAGTAAAGATGTACTTCAGACTTTTATGGTCTGTGTACATGTCCACTCGGTCACCATATAAATAATACCTCCATAACTTCAAAGCAAATACTACTGCCGCCAACTCCAAATCATGAGTTGGATAATTCTTCTCGTGGTCTCGAAGTTGTCTAGATGCATACGCTATCACCTTCCCATGTTGCATAAGGACACATCCAAGTCCTTTACCTGACGCATCACAATATACCGTAAAACCTCCGGGCCCAACTGGCAATATAAGGATAGGTGCTGATATCAACTTCTGCTTCAGATTCTCAAATAATGCCTGGCATTCTGCCGACCAGATGAATGGTACATCCTTCCGTGTCAAGCGGGTCATGGGTGCTGAAAGCCTCGCAAAATCTGATACAAACCTTCTGTAATATCCTGCCAATCCCAAGAAACTCTGTACATCAGCTACGATCTTGGGTACTGGCCAACTCTCTACTGCTTCTACCTTCTTGGGATCCACTGCTACTCCAGCTCCTGATATGATATGACCCAAAAATGAAATATGATCCGACCAAAACTCACACTTGCTGAGGCTTGGCATACAACTGGTTCTCTCTCAGAACCTGTAACACTTTCCTGAGGTGGTCTTCATGCTCCTCTTCACTAGCAGAGTATACAAGAATGTCGTCAAGAAACACCACGATAAACTGATCTAAGTATGGCATAAAGATGCGGTTCATCAAATCTATGAATATAGCTGGAGCATTGGTCAAACCAAACGGCATTACTAAGAATTCATAATGTCCATACTTTGACCTGAATGCTGTCTTGGGAATGTCTTTCTTTCGAACCCTAACTTGATGGTACCCCGAACGAAGATCTATCTTGGAGAAAACTCTAGCCCTGCTCAACTGATCAAACAAGTCGTCGATCCTTGGCAGTGGGTACTTGTTCTTTACAGTCGCCGCGTTAAGCTTCCTGTAATCGATGCATAATCTGGATGATCCATCCTTCTTCCCCACAAGTACCACTGGTGCTGCCCATGGTGATATGCTAGCTTGGATAAACTTCTTCTCCTTCAATTCCTCTATGTGCTGATACACCTTGGCCTGTTCCGAATCCGCCATTCTGTAAACTCGATCTGATATTGGTTTAGTTCCAGGTGCCAATTCTATTCTGAACTCAATATCTCTAACCGGTGGTAGATCTGGAAGTTCTTCGGAAAATACGTCTAGAAATTCTTCAACTACCTTCGGAACTTGAACTTCTTCCATTGCTGTTACTACTCCCTGCTCTTGCTGAGTTGCCTCTGACCTGACTAAGGTGAACCTCTTCATGCCTGGAATATCAAAAGATACACTCCCACTACGATAACCTATTGTCGCATGACTGTCTTTCAGCCAGTCCATGCCTAAGATAACGTCGAAATTTCCAACAGGAAATTCTATCAACCGGGCGGGTAAGGAATGCCCGCAAACTACAACACTACACGCTAGAATAACTCTACTAACTCCTACGAGCCCATTGCCAGTGAGTATATTCAACCTCCCTGGCAATGTCTCGAACTCCATTCCTAGCCGTGTCGCAAATTATGCAGATATAAATGAGTGTGATGCTCCCGAATCAAACAATGCTACTGCGGGATATGAGGCGACGAGAATGTTACCTACCATAACATCTTCCGATGCTAATGCCTCCTCCAAGGACAGAGTTAATGCCTGCCCTCGACCTCCTTGCTGGTTTCCATTTTGCGGCCTAGCCTGGTGCTGCTGCTGGCCCCTTCCTTGATGATGCTGGGGTGGTCTATGCTGGTGTTGCTGTATCGGCGGTCCCTGCTGCCGAAACATCTGAGCCTGTGGCATTAACGGACGCTGGGCCAAAAGTCTCACTGCTACTGCTGGCCCTCGATACTGTCCTGCCCCTGGTGCTGGTAGAGCAGGAAACTGTTGCCCTGGTCCTCCTGACCTCGAATTCATGGGACATGTGGTAACCCGATGATCTGGATTTCCACATATCAAACACAGTCCATTTAATGCCCGACACACATCTCTAGTGTGCCCTATCTTCCCACAATAAGTACAGCCCGCTGGGGGTTGTTGGTTCTTCTTCTGTTGCTGCTACTACCTGGGTGGTGGTGCTGGCCCTTGCATTGCCACATCGTGAATGCGAATGCCAAAGGATGGTGCTGTTATTCGGGGCGCTGCTCCCCCTCCTCCTTCAATATGACTGTGAGATCTTTTCTGACCTCCAGTCCTAACTGTGATCCTCTGAATGGTGTTCTCATGCCTTCGGGTTGCCGTCAATATCTCATCAAAAGTCTGGTAATTGTGCCCCTCTATCAATTGCAAGAGCTCAAGATGAAACCCTTGTTGGAACCTCATCGCCCTCTGGCGTTCTGTCGCTACCATCTCTGGGGCAAACCTACTCAATCTGCAGAACTCCGCTGCATAAGCATCTACCGTCTTGCCGGCCTGCTTGAGGTTGATAAACTTCTGTTGTAGCTCAAACTGCGCCACAACTCCATAGTACTTCGTCTTGAATCTTGCTGTGAAATCGTCCCAAGCAACGGGACGTCTGATACCTACTTCCTCTGATTCCCACCAATCACGTGCGAGATCCTGAAGTAACAACTTCACCTGATCCACACGTTCTTCTGTCGGCACCTTAGCTGCTGTCAGGATAGCCTCAATATCCTTAAGCCATGCATCTGCTGAAATAGCATCCTCCGTTCCTTCAAAATGACGGGGGTTGAACTTGCAAAATCTGGTTGATGCTCCAGAATCCGGCCTTGCCCCTCTTTTCAAAGCTGTCTACAACCCTTGGTTGAGTAGTACGTTCTGCTCTTGCAACTGAGCGTGCATGCGCTGCTGGACAAACATCTGGTGTTGCTGAGTGGCCATCATCCCTCTCATGATCTCCAGAAGAGCCGGTATATCTACTTCCACAGGGGTAGGTAGAACTGTTGGTGGTGGTGGAACATCCGGATACTGCGGTCCAGCTGCTGCTTCCACTATTACTTCTTCCTGGGTAGTCTCCTGAGTTAGTACTGGCCCTTGTTGCTGACCATCCTGGTCAGGTTGTCCATGTTGCTGTCCATGTTGTTGTTGTCCAGTCCTGACAGATGCGGACGAGGTGCCCCTAAGAAAAGGGACAAGAGAACAATCAAACGACCGGACATGAAGGATCAATAAAGTCAAAGGATACTGGAATGTCAAGCTAGAGTTGAGAGTAACAAATCATGAGATCAAGGGAAAACATGTGTGATTGAGACATCCTATTAAACACCCCACAAGTCTAAAATCAGACCTGCATGGGCCACCACTAAAACCTTGTCACGCCCCAGAACCAGAATACTGGAGAGCAGGGGAATGACTTAGCCAGCTACGTATTACGGGTAGATGAATACCGTATAATACGATCAATGTTGTCTAAAAGACAAGGGGGTGCATACTACATGAAAGTCTCGCTATGGTCACTTCACATCTATTGTCTCAATCATTCAAACAAGAAGCAATAACAGAGAACATTTAAGATAAAGCTATAAGGCGTCCCAAACGCTTAGTCAAATGTTCTTGAGATCTGGCTTTACAAAACATAGTCAGATGATATAGCAACATATACACAATTGTTATCAGCTGCAGTCTGACTTAATTACAATTATGCAAAAGTAGATACAAGACAATCCGACTAACATGTCGGTGCCAAACGGCAAAGTATAAAGTAGATAACAAAACGGGCGAGGAAGTAAGAAACCCACTCGAGTCCTCCTGCAATCATCCCTCTAGTGTTGACCATCTTGGAGGTAGAAGTAAGCTGGATCCTCGGGGACCGGCTCTAAATCTGGCCATGCAAAACCAGAGAGGTTAGACCTCTAATAGCAAGTACCGCAAGGGAGCACGATATGAGGAATGAAGCCAGTAATAAGAGAATATGATAATAGATCTATGCTATCTACTAGGACTCACACAACATCACGACATTTCGAACCAACCTCCCAACCAAACAAGGACAGAAGTTGGCCCGTCATGTCCTGACATTCTGATCATCTCAGTTAAGTAACAGAGTAGGTACAGTGCACAAACAAATCAATTTAAACGGCCAGGCAACTACTACGGCTTGTTATTGAGTCCCAAGTTATCTTGGAATTATGCAATAAAGGATTTCTCAGTTCTTACTATGCGCAAGCAAGGCTAGTTTACCCAATCAATCAATTGCGCCAATCATGAATTAGACGAGTCCCAGCGGGACGCCTGTCATTAATATACAATATTCAATAGATAATATAACCAGATACCGCTCCCTTCTCGTGTGGCAGATTTGCAGTATCTGTGGGGACCAACCGGCCTGTCGGGCACTACTAGTCCCAAGAGGGCTGCCATGTAAGAACTCGGGAATCCATTCTCTCCATGCAATCATTATTTTATTTAACTTAATAGTCTCTACGTTGAGTGAAGTACCATGCCGTGGATCATGGTCATTCAGAATAAGTACTTTCGTACAGGATACGATATGCGCAACTCTACAATGATACCAGTGCAGTCAGGTTGTAGGTCTTACATAGCGTAATACAACAATCAAAACTAACCACGGAGTAATCATGCCTTGACCATAAAGTACACATGCTTCTTTGGTAAGATAAATAAATAATAAATAAATTGAAGCCTGCATGTGCCTGTATACCAAGATTCGGGATTAGTCAGTCGATTTCAATAGTTCATAATTAATATGAATGTGTCTCATTTATTCAATTCAAAAAGATGCTAGCCAGTCTCTTAGTTCCAACTAGGAACGCATGATCAATTATTAGTCCAGGTCACAATCATTATCAATGGTGACAAGGCATAAAAGTCAACTAATATTCAGTGGGGTCGAGTCTACAACTCTCAGGGTTTAATTCCAGTCAATCGGGGTATCTATAACTCAATTCACGACACATGGTGCATCCCACGTAACAATCTATATTTAACAGAAATATTAGCATATCATGATTATATCAAGTTTATGCCAAAAGGCGTAAGGATATAAAATGGACGTTAAATATCTAATAAAATATCAATATACACAGGCTGCGCTCAAGTCAGGCTACGCTCAAGCCAGGCTACGCTCAGGTCAAGCTACGCTCAAGTAAGCGTACGCTCAGGTCAAGCTACGTTCAAGTCAGCGTACGCTCAGGTCAAGCTACGCTCAAGTCAGCGTACGCTCAGGTCAAGCTACGCTCAAGTCAGCGTACGCTCAGGTCAAGCTACGCTCAAGTCAGCGTACACTCAGGTCAAGCTACGCTCAAGTCAGCGACGCTCCTTACTATCCAAGCCAGCGTACGCAAGTCATACACTTCCAAAAGGCAGCGTATGAACTCCATACGACTCCTTACCATCCAAGCCAGCGTACGCAAGTCATACGCTTCCAAAAGGCAGCGTATGAACTCCATACGACTCCTTACCATCCAAGCCAGCGTACGCAAGTCATACGCTTCCAAAAGGCAGCGTATGAACTCCATACGACTCCTTACCATCCAAGCCAGCGTACGCAAGTCATACGCTTCCAAAAGGCAGCGTATGAACTCCATACGACTCCTTACCATCCAAGCCAGCATACGCAAGTCATACGCTTCCAAAAGGCAGCGTATGAACTCCATACGACTCCTTACCATCCAAGCCAGCGTACGCAAGTCGTACGCTTCCAAAAGACAGCGTATGAATCAGACTGTGCTGCGCTAAAGAGCGCACACAGCTCAGTGGCGCTAGCTAAAAAGCTCGTGCCCACTGCTCACTGTCTTCTCCAATCAGCAAGAACTCCATGGTTTGAACCCAAAGCTTCAAAATCCATAACTTGGTCAATATAAGTCCAAATCCAACTTTGCAAAGGTCAAAATTGGGTAGAATAAAATTCTCTACAACATGGAACCATCAAAACTTAAAAACAAAGAAGTTTGATAGATCAAAACCACCAAAATCCGAAAATAACTAATTTCTAGATCTACTAAAAATAAAACTTCAAAACAAAAAATGCCAAGTTCTAAACTCTCTTAGAATCACAAGGAAAAGAGAATGGAACCATAAAAATGGGTCCTTATGAAGAAGCAAGATGTACTTGCCTATGGGTTTGGTAGGTGGAGAGAGTAATGAGAAAGAAGAAGAAGAGTAATGGTGAAGGAGAGTAATGAAGAGAGAGAAAGAGTTAGGGGCTTTAAATGGGAGGGGTGGTGGTAGGTGGGTTCGGTTCATGATGAACCACCATAACCCGAAAATAAACCAACCTAGGCCAAACCTAAAGTAAGCTAAAGCAGAGAATAAAAGCAGAAAGTAAAATACAGAAAATTAATTGTATTAAATTAATTAACATGAATTTAAAGAGATTTAAATATAAAACAATACATGATAAGTATTAAATAAATACATTTAAGCAGTACATGTATTAAAAATACGTATACTGGGAACGGAGAGTGACATAACTTGATAGTCTTGTTCTTGAGTGTCTTCTCTCTTCGGTCCAATTTAGACACGGGCCTCTCCTCATACGAAAGGTTGGTACCAACAACCAATTTCGAATGATCCAGGATGTAGCTCGGGTCCGGGATATACCATCGTAGCTGGGATACATGGAATACGTCATGCACCTCACGTAGCGATGGTAGAAGAGCGAGACGATAGGATACATCTTCTACTCGCTCCAGAATGTCAAATGGCCCTATATACCTAGGACTAAGCTTTTTCCGCATGCCGAAACGAATGACGCTACGGTTAGACGAAATTCTCAGGAATACATGGTCGTCGAGAGAAAACTCAAGAGGGCGCCGATGAGAATCGGCCCAATGACGCTAGCAATTTTGGAGAACTCGAAGATGATCTCTGACTCTCCTGAACACCTCAACGGTCTGAGCAATCATTTCTGGACCGAGCATCTGCCTCTCTCTGATATCGTCCCATGCTAGCGGGGATCGGCACTTCCTACCATACAGTACCTCGAACGGTACCATCTGGATACTAGCTTGGAAACTGTTGTTGTATGAGATCTCTACCAGGTGAAGGTGATCTTTCCACGAACCACCGAAGTCGAGTGTACAAGATCTTAACATGTCTTCCAAGGTTTGTATGGTATGTTCTGACTGACCATCCGTCTGTGGGTGATACGCTGAGCTGAAATGGAGGCGAGTCCCCAAACTCTCTTACAGGCTACGCCAAAAGTGCGACGTAAATCTAGAATCTCTGTCCGAGGTAATACTGACTGGTACACCGTGCAATCTGATAATCTGCCGGAGATACATCTCCGCTAGCTGAGCCGTCGACTGACCAACTCTGAACGGAAGAAAGTGAGCCACCTTCGTGAGCCTGTCTATGACAACCCAAATAGCGTCTCTGCCAGCCAGGGATCTAGGCAATCCAGTCACAAAATCCATGGTTATATGCTCCCATTTCTATTCTGGAATTGGTAATAGTTGAAGTAGTCTAGCTGGTCTCTGATGTTCAGCCTTAACTTGTTGGCAGACTAAACAACGAAAGACAAACCGGGCTATCTCCCTCTTTATACCATTCCACCAAAAGTGATGGCGGATATCACGGTACATCTTCGTGCCACCGGGATGAATGGAATACTGCGAACTGTGGGCCTCTGCCATGATCTCCTGTCTGATATCTCTACTGGATACACAAAGACGCTTCCCATGTCGAAGTGTACCGTCTTTATGGATACATAATTCTGGTCTTCGTCCTGTCTCACACTCTGCTCTGAGTCGCTGAAGCTTGGAATCTGCTGACTGCGCCATCCGGATCCTCTCGACTATAGTGGACTGAACTTGTATGCTGGCCATCAATGCCACACTGGAAGGAAGGACAACTTCTATTCCCATCTTCTGAAGATCGGCAAATAACTCCGACTGTCCTGTGAGAAAATAAACTCCAGCTCTCCTGCTCAATGCATCTGCAACAACGTTGGCCTTCCCAGGATGATACTGCAAGTTGATGTCATAATCCACAAGCAGCTCTAGCCATCTCCTCTAACGCATGTTGAGATCCTTCTGGGTGAACACATACTTGAGACTCTTATGGTCGGTAAAAATCTCTACCCTATCTCCATACAAGTAGTGCCTCCAAAGCTTAAGTGCAAACACTACTGCTGCCAGCTCCAAGTCATGGGTTGGATAATTTCTCTCATGATCACGAAGTTGTCGTGATGCATAAGCTATTACCTTCCCATGCTGTATCAGAACACATCCTAAACCTCTGCCCGAAGCATCACAATACACTGAGAATCCTCCGATTCCATCTGGAAGCGTGAGAATAGGAGTCGTCATTAAGCTTCGCTTCAATCTCTCAAATGAACTCTGACACTCTCCTGTCCAAGCAAACTGCACATCTTGCGAGTCAATTGGGTCAATGGCGCTGAAATTTGAGCAAAGTCTGAAATAAATCGCCGGTAGTTGCCGGCCAAGCCAAGAAAACTGTGAATTTCTGCCACTGTGCTAGGTACCGGCCACGTTTTAACGGCCACGATCTTCTGGGGATCCACTTCAACTCATCCTCGGGTGATGATATGACCCAAGTACGAAATGCGATCGAGCCAGAACTCGTATTTACTGAACTTGGCATACAATTGGTGCTCTCTAAGAATCTGAAGAACCACACGGAGATGCTGCTCATGCTCCGCCTCACTCTTGTTGTAGACTACGATGTCGTCTAGGAACACGATTACGAACTGTTTAAAAAAGGCATAAAGATACGATTCATGAGGTCCATGAATACTGCCGACGAATTGGTTGCTCCAAATGGCATCACAAGGAACTCCCAATGCCTATATCTCGATCTAAAAGCTATCTTCGAGATGTCCTACTCTCTGACTCTGATCTGATGGTATCCTGAACGCAAGTCGATCTTCAAGAATACAGCTGCCCCTTGAGTTGATCAAACAAGTCATCTATCCTCGGAAGAGGGTATCTGTTCTTGATTGTCACCAAGTTCAAGATACGATAATCTACACATAATCTGGACGTACCAGCCTTCTTTTTCACAAGAAGCATCGGGGATCCCCAAGGCGATCCACTAGCACGAATGAATCCCTTGGTTCTGAGTTCTTCAATCATCTTGTACAATATCTCTAGCTCTGACGGCGCCATCCTGTAGACTCTCTGATACTGAGGCTGTCCCGGGAATCAAGTAGATGGTAAACTCGATCTCTCGCTCTGGCGGTATTCCTGGAAGCTCTTCTGGGAAAATATTTGGAAACTCTTCGACTATACGAGGTAACTGTACTACTGCTACTGCCATCCGCAACACTGGAGGAGAAGGTTCAACTTTGCCTCTGGAGAACGAAAACTTCGGCTCGCCTGGAATGCTAAAAATAACCCTGCTATTGTGGCAGTCTATCCTAGCATACTGGTCCCTCAACCAATCTATCCCTAAGACCACATCATAATCGGCCATCGGGAACTCTATCAATCTAGCGAGGAATTCTCTACTGCTAACAACGATCAGACACGAGAAAAATACTCTATCTACTTCCACAAGTCCGTTACCAGTAAGTATATTGAGCCTTACTGATAATGACTCGAGCTCCAGTCCTACACGTGTCACGAATCGTACAAACATAAATGAATGCGATACACCAGAGTCAAATAATACTGAAGCTGGAAAGGTATTGACGAGAATAGTACCTGCCACTACCTCTCCTGGTGCTAATCCTCCTTCTTCCATGGTCAAGGCCAGCACTTGACCATGTCCTCTAGGTGCGGGTCCCCTCTGCTGAAAATTCCTCTGCCTGCTCTGGATCAGTGTTTGGGCTTGGGAATACTGCTGCGGTCTCTGCTGCTGGAATACCTGGGCCTGCGTCGGCAACGGCCTCAGAAACGGGTACTGCAGCTGCTGCTGCTGCTGGACTGGTGTTGGTCCTCTAACTGAAGGACTAGAGAAGGCCGATGAACTCCCCCTTTTCGGGCAGTTCCCAACCCTGTGGTCCGGGGCACCACAAACCAAGCACAAACCCTGTACTCTGTGACACTCTTGTACCACATGCCCTGGCTTCCCGCAATGTGAACATCCCACTGCGAAAGTCTGCTTCTGCTTCTGCTGCTGAGGGTGCGTCAGGGTGGAATGCTGAACCGACGTCACTGAGGCCGCCCGCCTCGGAGCTCCAATGGTCAAAGCCCTTGCTGCCGGGGCTGGTGCTGATGACTGATTCATCTGGCCGTGAGATCGCATCCGACCTCCGGTCCTATCTATGATCCTCTGGGAGGTATACTCATGCCTCTGGGCTGCTCTCAATACTGCATCAAAAGTCTGATGCTCAAACTGCTCTACCGCCAATAAAATCTCTAGGTAGAGCCCCTGCTGGAACTGTTGGGCTCTATCGAACTCGGTCGCCACCAAGGTGGAAGCAAACTGACTAAGCCTGGAGAACTCGACCGCATATCCATCGACCGTCATGTCCATCTGCTTCAGATTGGTGAACCTCGTTTGTTGATCATACCGAGCTACAGCATCGAAGTACTTGGTCTGGAATCCTTCCCTGAATACTGCCCAGGAAATAGGGGCCACTAATCTAACGGCGTGCGCCGTCCACCAGCTGCGGGCAAGATCCAATAACTGCAGGCGCACCACGGCCACCTTCTCTTTCTCTGAAGTCCTGACTGCTTCTAAAATCACCTATGTGTCCTGAAGCCATGCATCTGCAGCGATCGCATCTTCACTGCCATCGAAGCAGGGAGGGTTCAAGCGCTTGAAGCTGTTGGTCGCGCTATTACCCTGATGACCTCCTCTGGCCAAAGCAACTGCCACCGCCTGGTGTAAGGCATCTCCTCGACGATCCTGGGAGGCTAATAGTGACCTGATGAGATCCAGCAAAGTGCCATCATCAGGCTCTGCAGGCTGGACGGGCTGAACTGGTGGCTCTCCTCCAGTAGGCATGACTCTGAAGGCTACTCCTGAATGCTGGACTTGATCTCCAGGTTGCTGCTGGTCCGCAGGAGGTACTCCGCCTTGCTGATCGGCAGGTCCAAGAACAATGTCGTTGAAGAAGACGACATAGGGAACAATAAGGAAGGACCAGGATAGATCAAAGATGCAAGCATGTGATCAGGTCAAGATTACAGGGATTCAAAAGATACGAGCAAAGATCAAGGGCGAGTACTGATTGAGACATCTATTCGATAAACCCTCACATATCTTGATTTACAAGACCTGCATGGGCCACCACTAAAACCATGTAACGCCCCAGAACCAGAATACTGGAGAGCGGGGGCGTATATAGCCAGCTACGTATATTGAAGGGCAGCCCACCTCGCTATACGGTCACGGCTGTCTAGATATATGAGGGTTTAACTACAAGCCAACAGTCTCCTATGGTCATAAACAAGCCTATTGTCTCAATCTCAAGCAAGCAATAATAGTTACAAGATGTCAGAGCACCAAATATATAATAGCAAGGCGTCCCATACATTACATATTGGACGATCATCAAGCTAGTCGTACAAGGTGTCAAGACTAGCAAGTGTTCAGTCATACATGATCAACCCTAGGATCTGTCAATCATGTTACAACCCGTAGGCAGACAGTAAATAAAGGTGCAATACGAGCTAACACGTGCTAGTCGGCTAAACGCCTCAAAAGAATAATTTTTACAATAAAGTGGGAGGACAAAAAGAAACCCACTCGTTGCCAGGGTTACGCCTGGTGGTCACCATCTGGCTGGAAGACAGGTGGATCCTCTGGTGCTGCTCCGATATCTGGCCACACAAAACCTGCTGGTTCAAAACCCAGAAAGAGCAAGTACCACAAAGGAGGCTTTACTTAGGAACTAAAACAAGCATATCATAATAGAATATTAAAGATAAATAATAAATAAAGAACTGATAATAATAGAGATAACAACAGTAAACTGAGTACGAAGAAACCATTCAAGTAGCCAGGTCACAACCCTTAAACCAAACAAGGACCGGGGTTGCAGCCCTTCACCTGAATAGAAACCCGTCTCAAATACTGTTGGTACAGTAAAGACAATAAACGAAAAGAGGATACAGAACTGCTCCTAGAGCCAGGTTACAACCCTTAAACCAAACAAGGACCGGGGTTGTAACCCTTCGCCTGAACAGAACTGGACCCCTGATCTTTATTGCTAAGGCCAGTATAAATAATCATGGTATTAAGGTAAGATAAAATATGACGAACATGATATAGGGTTGAAATAAGACAATAAACAAAGAGAGGACACAGAACTGCTCCGGGAGCCAGGTTACAACCCTTAAACCAAACAAGGATCGCGGTTGTAACCCTTCGTCTGAACAGAACTGGACCCCCGATCGTTATTGTTAAGGCAAGCATCAATAATCATGTCATGTCACAATCTTGCACAGAATCAGGATAAAACTAAGCTGGAATAAATTTCATCCAATCAATCACGGCCAATCAAGAGTACGGCTTGATACTTTTAACTAACTAGGGTTATCACAGGCCTAGTTACTAGCAAGATGCAATGAGATTATCCCAACAGCCACAAGCCCTGCAGACCATCCGGTTATCCAGGTCGAATGTCCATTTATGAAGAATGCAACACATGACTGTGTGCTGGAAATGTTCCCTACTCGTCGGTAGGCTACAAGTCCACTTGAGCGCCCAGATAACGGGATTGCCTGTAGCTAAAAAATATCTTCATGACTACTGGATTATTTTAGTTGTTAGCCTTAGTTGAATTCAGTAGGTACCCCTGACCGTGGTATTCAGGGGTCCCTGTCCTAGACATGATGCAAGATAAGACTGGTTTATTTGTACAAGCACAATCGTCCACGGTATCAAGAGGAGGATTACTAGCATGTCGAGATAGCCGTCGCAACGGCGTTCCAGATTGCATGTCATGTTTACTTGTCAAGAGTGCGCCACGATGGGCCACTATCATGTTCTATCCTTACATTATCATGAATGAGAGAAACTTGCATAAAATAGCAAATAACATATTCTTGAAGCCAAGAAAAAGATCTACAACTTTCATGTCGGAAGTTGAAGGAAATTCGGGCCACAATTCAGCCAAATAGGACTTAAAACAGCCAAAAACAGCCAAAATATGCCCTATACGGCATTCTGCGGCACTATTCATCCATGCGGTTGTGGCACTATTTATCCATGCGGCTGCGGCACTATTCATCCATGCGGCTGCGGCACTATTCATCTCATACGACTGCGGTACTATTCATGCGGTACTATTCATCCATGCGGCTGCGGGACTATTCATGCAGCACTATTCATCCATGCGGCTGTGGTACTATTCATGCGGCACTATTCATCTATGCGGCTGCGGCACTATTCATCCATGCGGCTGCGGCACTATTCATCCATGCGGCTACGGCACTATTCATACGGCTGTGGTACTATTCATGTGGTACTATTCATCCATGCGGCTGCGGCACTATTCATCCATGCGGCTGCTGTACTATTTATGCGGCACTATTCATCCATGCGACTGCAGCACTATTCATACGGCACTATTCATCAATGCGGCTACGGTACTATTCATGCGACACTATTCATCTTTCCTGCCAAAATCAGGACTGATGAACATAGAAATTGCCAAAAATGTTTTTGGCCATAACTTCCTCAAAACAAGTCGAAATCCAACTTTTTAAAGGTCTATTTTGGATAAAATCGAATTCTCTACAACATGGAGCAATCAAAACATGAAAATAATAAAGTTTAATAGATCAAAACCCAAGAAAACCGAAAATAATATAAACTTAGATCTACAAGAAAATATCCATCAAAATGAAAAATGCCAAGTTCTAAATTATCTTAGAATCTCATGAGGAAGACAATAGAACAACAATAATGGAGTTTCTCCATGAAGCAAGTTGCACTTGCCTAAGCTTCTCTTGGTAGGAGGAATGAATGAAGAAGATGAAGAAAATAAATGAAAAAGTGAATGAAGAGAGAGAGAGAGAGAGAGAGATAAGGAGTTGGGTTATATATCAACCCTCTCCATCTCAAACCAAGCCAAGCTAAGCCAAACCAAGTCAAATTGAATCGAACCGATTAATAAACCAAGTCCAGATTAAACCAAGACTAGGCTAAGCAAAACAAGCCCTAACTACGGTCTACCTAATAAATGCCAGAAATCTCGTATACACATACGAAAATACGTATAATGGGAAACGGGAGTGACAGCTAGGGTCAAGTCTATCTATTTAGGGTCTTCCTCAAGAAAATATTCCCACAGAGGCTCATTCTAGACTTACCCAATGATTGACTAAGATCGATCTAGCAACATTACGGTCAAATCCTAACCCGACATACGATTCTCATCGTTCTAATAATCCATCAAGTAAATTTTCTAATGATCCAATTTCTATTCCAATTCTTTCGTACCAACATGGATCTATATACTGAGGCTAACTATTCAAGGGTCATCGATTCTGATAGAGTCACAGCAACACTATAGAATCTTACTATTCGATCGGTATGACGAAGTTATACCACTAAGTCATAAGCCAAAAATCTATATCCCAACAGACAGTCGTCTAGACCATCACACCATCTACCGACACTATCCAACACCTTTTATGATTCTTAATCCCATTCGTTTTCCAACCATCAAAATCTCGTACGGACATTCTTAAAATCTCATATCGCAAGGGTCGAGTAGTCTATTCCATTCAATCCGGCAATTCATGTATCAATTAACCATTCTCTATTCAACAATTATTCCGAGGCACTACTTATTACTTATAGGATACACTTCAATTCCTCAGTATATATGTACGCATGCAATGACTATCAATCATGGCAGGCTCGAACTCAAACTTTACTAATTCTATCCTTCGGCGATCAAGATGGGTTAACATCTTATTGCACCTTAGGGTCATAGCACAGATTTTCAATACTCCTTCGGATCACCGACAACATTTGTAAAACTTTTAATTTACCAACCAACTTGTAATAGCCACACATGATTTCCATCCATCTAGTCGCAACTATCGTTCAATGTTCTAAGCCACAATATTCGCTAGACAAATTTATTACCCATGGTATAAATTTCATCCTGTTAGTCTGAGTCCTTATTCGACTGAGCAATTTCTAACCAAGGCACCCGTTATCATTTCGGACAATCTCGCTATACCGACTTGGCAGCAAAAATTTTCTGATTTCAAATTTTTCAGCATTAAGAATACCAAAAAGGACATTAAAATTGTTCCTTATTACGAACACTTTTGAAGCATTTAATTCTTCTTAACAACTTTTATAGATTTGAATTCATTATTTTGAAACAATTGGTTTGCTTATCGAAATGTTTTTTTAATTTTTTAATGTATTTGATAAAAAGTAATATGAACAAATTTTTTTTGTTTTATATGACGCTACAAAAATAATAGACTGTGATTACGTTTTTTTTTTCTGCCTATGAACAGTTTTGAAGCAAATATTCGTTTGCTAACAACTTTTCTAGCGTCTAAAAATAATATATTTTGAGAAAATGAACGCTATGATTTTGAGTATGTTAGAAATTTGATGTAAGTGTTTCTAACTTAAATTAATTTTGGTTGGGCAACATAATTCAATAGGTTTGTCCTAACGTGATATATATTTGGGCTTACACATGAAAAAGGGCTAAATTCTATAACAAAATGGTCCTACATTTAAAAATGAAAGCTATGATTTTGAGTATGTTAGAAATTTCGATGTAAGTGTTTCTAACTTAAATTAATTTTTGGTTGGGCAACATAATTCAATATGTTTGTTCTAACGTGATATATATATATATATTTTGGGCTTACACAGAAAAAATGGCTAAATTCTATAACAAAATGGTCCTACATTTAAAAAATGAATGCCATGATTTTGAGAATGTTAGAAATATTGATGTAAGTGTTTCTAACTTAAATTAATTTTTGGTTGGGCAACATAACTCAATGTGTTCTAACATGAATATATTTTGGGCTTACATAGAAAAAAGGCTAAATTCTATAACAAAATGGTCCTACATTTAAAAAATGTCATTGTTCGTACAGTTTATAATTAAACTTTTAGTCTACTTTGATTATATTCTTCTTTGTGATTTTTTTTAATTATGATCAATTTTGAATGATATGATATGTTTCATGTATAATGCTACATATACATAATTATATATATATATATATATATATATATATATATATATATATATATATATATATATATATAAGATTGTCTATTAGTTTTGATTTAAAATACTTCACATATAGCATATTACGTGACTACTCAACGTTTGGTATTCAAATTAACTGCAATTCAATACATTTTATATTGTTCTTTTCATTTTGGACTTTTACATAATACTTTTCAAATATATATAGATATATATATATATATATATATATATATATATATATATATATATATATATATAAGATTGTCTATTAGTTTTGATTTAAAATACTTAACATATAGCATATTACGTGACTACTCAACGTTTGGTATTCAAATAACTGCAATTTCAATACATTTTTATATTGTTCTTTTCATTTTGGACTTTTTACATAATACTTTTCATATAATACTCACATATACCATATTACATGTCTACTAAAATTTTTGGCAGTAAAATTACTGAACTGAACATTGAATTTATTTATTATAGTTGAACTGAACATTAAATTTACTAAAATTGAATTTATTTAGTATAGTTGAACTGAACTAAAATTTTGTGATCAACCATATATCATAATTGCATTATGTGTCAATATATGGTAGATTTACTATCGATCAGTTTTGTTATATAATGCTCACGTATACAATATTATATTCCTCAATTTTCTCCTTTTTAAAATTTACTGCACTTGCCTTCAATATATTTTTCATGTTGACATCAAATGTTATTTATTATATTTTGGATGTGCCTAGATGAAAATGTTATGAAATCATTGAGGAATATATTTTGGTGTATAACATCTAATTCAACTCTTTACCATGGCACTAAATTTAAAAAATTATCAATTTTGTTCATACATTTTTAAAATAAACTTTCTGTCTATGCATACTTTTATTGTAAATTTTCAAAATCACAGAATTTTTTTACTCATTCGTCTCTATGGGCTTACATATACATTTGTAAGATATTTATTTTTTTGCTGTAAATTAACCTAAAAAAAGTATTCAACATATGAAATAACTATAAACAAATGCAATATACTTATTTTTTAAATGAACCACTGCAACTAATTTGTAACATCCAATTTTTTTTAGTTTAGATAAGAACAAACATGTTTTAAAGGACTAATATAATATTTGGTCATATTTTGAATCATATGTTGTCTGTGAGATGTTGCTGAGTTTAAACAAATGAAAGACGTTTTATTTTGAGAGAAAGAATCGATTATGTTTTTTAAAACTTTATTTTAAACAAATGGAAGACATTTTTATTTTTATGAAAATAATTTGTAAATCAAAATTACCTCATTATCATGAAAAAACATTCAAGACTGAATGGTTGCCCTTTCCCTACGTATACGGGTACCTCATAGAGACGAATGAGTCGAACCTTCAAATTCCAGAAAGTTTTTGAAGGACTCACATCACGAATAAGCGAAAAGAAAGGAGCCATTGATGTAGTCGGAAGATATTGCTGAGTTTTTTTCTAAAAAGTTCCAAACTGTGTATGATGGAATCATTTTTTCCTCTATTTATAGACAGATTGCATTAAAAAGGATGAATGTATCAAAAGTTGGGAGACCAACAGGTGCCTTGAATGCTGATCCAGTTTTCAAACACTTGCACAAACACCAAAGGGTTGCAAGGGTGGAAGCAGCCTTCATTTCAAAGATTGATTATGGTTTAAAATTTCAAATTTTAAATGTGTGCAATGCTACATTTAAAGACTGTTGTGATTTTTGTGTACATTTAAAAGCAATGTGCAAAACCGTTGTGATTAATGCAGCCGCTACTTTGTTAATATTGTACAATTTTATTTGTATTTTTTAATGAATATTATTGTGGCAGAGTTTAGGCAAGAAAATAGCACTTTTGTAATTTGTTTCAACTATTTTGCTATTATATAGATATAGATGTCAAAATAGGACAGAAGATGCATCATTGGACTTGAACTTAGATGATATAAGATCGGGATCAAGAAGTACGTATCCCCAGCTAAAGCTAAAATTGATGATGCAAAAAAAGATTTGGGGTCTGTCAGACAACCTCAGGACCATCCCAGCCCCAATAGAGGCTGAGAACGATCCACTACTGTGTGAAGATGAGATCTTCCACCGTTAATCACGCTCTGATCCTGAGGTTATGAATTCATCCACCAGACTGTGTTGCCTGTCTCCTTAGAACTCAAGGATACAGTAGTACGAGCCTATAGAACAGATCCTGTTCAAGTAAGGTCGTGAGTGGCTCCCCCAGTAATTATTATAAAGGTATGCTGTTACTTGTTCCGGTCGATGTGGGACTAAAACAAATGAGGAGTGGAGTAGAAAAACCTCCTCTGCTCTCGAGCATGTGCTGTCAATACTTTTACTTCTAAAGTCTAGTTTGAGATTAATTAATTCTCTTCCTAACCTGCAGTGCTATCCCATTTATATTTAAATTAATGGTCGGTCGACTTAATGGGGATAGGAATCAACAAGCTCCAAATTCTCTCGTGCGCGGTGCAAATCAGGATCCATCCACATGCGTATGCATGTCAACCCCTACCCTTCCTTGTATGCAAACAAAGCTTCTTACGTACAGTAGGAGATCACAATTCTAATCATACAAATATTGGAAAAACTCTTGGGCAAGAATATCCTTGATGTCTTGGGACATACATAAAATATCATGTATAAATATAGGAAGAGGTTTGCTACTTGTTGTTACAAAATTATCTTCTCTTCTCAATCTTCCCATTATGTATTCTCTTGTTGTTGCATATCATTATTCACTTCTCTCATTATTTTCATCTCCAACAACATCTATTCTCTCGGTTCGTTGCAGTATTTCCATGGATCAAACTCTAAAAATATTAAGCTCACATGCAGGTGCCCTAAATGGACGAAGGAGGTTTAACCCAACTCTTTTACCGCATCGGAATATCAATTTGGATAATTTACGCAATCTTATGATCTACCGTTTTCCTATCCGGTATGAATTCTTTTTCACTACATGTTTATTACTAGATGATGAAGAAGCACAAAATTTTGTTGTTCAAAGTAATTTACATTTATCATCTATAAATATTATGTTATTCCATTATTACAAATGTTGACAGAAATATCATTTCAAGTAGTCAAACAGATTCTAATAACCACAATTTTAATGTAGGTATAGTTCTTCAAACCAAATTGTTTCATTTGCTGAAAAAACTATATTAATGAAGAGGACGGTGATAAATAAGTGATGATTTATATGATAATGGCAATAATAAGTTATATGTTAGCACTCCCAAATTATTTTTCGGACAAATATTTGAATCTCTTTTTAAATTTTATAAATTTGCCTAAGGTAGCAAATTTAGACGGAATCCGAACATCATAATGAACTAACATAAACGGTGTAGATCTCTTATCCAAATTGGGTGAGAACAGAACACGGTGGCTGTGGCGAGTTCACAAACATCCCACTTGAAGAAACATCACAATTTGCAAATAATTTTTGAAAAAAAAATTGTAAATATCTAAACGAAGCATGTCCTAGGCGACGATGCCACAACCAAATATAATACACAAATTTCACATGTGCCGAGAACTATCAACCGACAATGCTTAAGTGACGAGTACTATCTGATGTCAAGTCCAAGTAATACAACTTTTTCTTCTTAGGTTGCGTTTGATTGCAAGGTGGAAAAAGTGTGAAAAAGAAATTAATTACATGGAATTATTTTCCTACGAAAAATTCCATGGAATTTTAAAAAAATTCATGGAAAACTTAATTTGGGTGTTTGATTGCCATTATTTTTCACGGAAAATAGTTATTTTCCATGGAAAATGATATTTTCCTATAGGTTGGACAAGTTTCATTTTCCACCATTTAGATGGAAATATGGAAAATGATAGTTTTTTGGAAAATAATTACATGGAAAATATAATCTATCAAACACTACAATTGGTGGAAAATTTGTGATGGAAATATTTTCTATGGAAAAAAAGCCCAATCAAACACAGCTTTAGTGTCGTAACCAATCGTCCGTCAAATCCAGGTGTCCTTTAACACAAAATAATTAGGCCGAAAAACAACAGCACAATGTAAAGCAATATTGGTTAGCTGAATGATAGAAAGAAGTAGGGGTGAGCATTCGGTTTATTCGGTTTAAACCGAACCGAATAACCCAAAACCGAATTGGACCGAAACCGAATAAGCAAAACCGAAATCGAACCGAATTGGCCCAAAACCGAATCAAACCGAACCGAATTAAATCGGTTCGGTTTTCGGTTTATTCGGTTTATTCAATTTTTGATTTTTTTGAGCTTTTTTTGTTAATATATATAGTAGCTAAATATACATAGACATATTTAGTATATACCTATATATTTAGTATATACCTAATATATTAATACTTATATATATATAGTACACACACCCATATATAATTTAATTAATTAAATTTTCTTATTCGGTTTTCGGTTTTGGACCGAAACCGAAACCCAAAACCGAAACCGAAACTGAAACCGAAACCGAATAAGAAATTTTAGTATTTTCAAAACCGAAACCGAACCGATTTTTTTTAAAACCGAACCGAACCTCTTATTCGGTTCGGTTCGGTTCGGTTTTCGGTCCAAAACCGAATAATGCTCACCCCTAGAAAGAAGTTTATAATCAAGTGAAGGGACAATAAGTACATTATAGCTATGGTTCTATCCTTTATTACTGAAAGTAAGATACAATGGGAGGGATTTCCGTCCAAATGCTTCCAAATGTTCATCCACATTATTTAAATTTATATTTAAAGAGATTATGTGGGATATTGCTGCCAACAAGAATGGATCTGCCAACAACCGTCCAAAAAAATCTTTAAAGAGATTATGTGGAATATTGCTGCCAACAAGAATGGATCCGCCCATAACCGCCCAAAAAAATCTTCTCTCGTAACCGTCCGTAACTGAGCGAAAAATAGGAGTGGCATTCCAACCTTTCCATAACTGCTTCGTAGCAATTTTCATAAAGTCTTCTCCTTATTTTTCTTTTTTACTTTCTCTATTCTATGTCAATTGTTACTACCCAGCCCAAAAACCTAGAGAGAGAGAGTGAAGAAACAGTAGCGAGGAGGAGGAGTCGGACTTCATCGCCATCGCCAACGTTTCTTCGGTCGGGGTAACGATATTCTTCCTTCTCTTGCTATTTCGATTCTTATGGTTATGGTTTTCTTTCAAAAACATTAATCTGATAATGAAGCGCACTTTCTTTGATATATAATTATTTTGTTGATGGATGATTATTTTGTTTACGGCTTTATGTTGCACACATTTTTCATAATTTTTTGAATGTGTCTGACTGTTTGATTAACATTGTCGAGTTTTTTTAGGGTTTTGATTTTGTGATGAGTAATGTCATTTTAATATTTTTGATATTTATTTCGATTTTAATGATCATAGCTTTAGATTTGATGGCTTTGTTTGTTGGATAGGCTGTAATTATATGTGAATATTTTTTGGGAGAAATTTTAAGGATTCAATGTTTTGTGTGTTGTCACTTTGTTGATTTTTTGTAGTTTGAGTTTTTTTTTTAAGTTTTTGTTTGTTTGTTTTTTAGTTCTTATTATGTTCCATTGAACCACGTCCAACAATAAACGAATAAAAGATGCACAAGTCTTTATAGCATATTGGTGGCAAGTATTCCTCCGATAAGTACTCCGTTAGCTCGATAAATTTTTGTGTGTTTTCTTTTTGTGTTTCTGTCAAGGCACCAAACCAAAGGGATGTTTTGGTACTGGATAATTATTTTATTTCTGAAAAAAAATTAGGATGGAGAATCTATTCTCATGTTTTTATTTTCAAGAATTTTTTATTTTATTTTTTTCATTTTAACCTTTTTTACATATCTATAAGTACCACTGGTGATGACCCATCCTTCTGTAGTCAATGCACAATCTTGATGACCCATCCTTCTTCCCTACAAGTACCACTGGTGATGCCCATGGTGACTCGCTGTCTCAAATAAACTTCTTCGCCTTCAGTTCCTCTATGTGTTGATACACCTTGGCCTGCTCTGAATCCGACATTCTATAAACTCGATCTGATATCGTTTTGTTCCAGGTGCTAATTCTATACTGAACTCGATATCTCTAATGGGTGGTAGACTTGGAAGTTCTTCAGAAAACACGTCAATAAACTCTTCAACTATCTTCGGAACTTGAACTTCTTCTATTGCCTCTACTATTCCTTCTTGTTGAGTTGCCACTGATCTGACTAAGGTAAATTGCTCCATGCCGGGAATATTAAAAGATACACTCCCTCTACGATAATCTATTATGGCACAACTGTCTTTCAGCCAGTCCATGCCTAGGATAACGTCGAAATTCCTCATAGGAAATTCTATCAACCTGGCGGGTAAGGAACGCCCGTACACTACAACTCTACATGCTACAATAACTCTACTAACTCCTACGAGCCATTACCAATGAGTATATTCAACCTCCCTGGCAATGCTTCGAATTCTATTCCTAGTCGTGTCGCAAATTGTGCAGATATAAATGAGTGTGATGCTCCCGAATCAAACAATGCTACTGCAGGATATGAGGTGACGAGAATGTTACCTGCCACAACATCTTCCGATGCCAATGCCTCTTCCAAGGACAGATTGAATGCCTGCCCTCGGCCTCCTTGTTGGTTCCCATACTGTGGCCTAGCCTAGTGCTGCTGGCCTCTGCCTGGGTGATGGGTGGCCTATGTTGTTGCTGCTGCATCGGCGGTCCCTGCTGCCGAAACATCTGAGCCTGTGACATCAACGGACGTTGTGCCAACGGTCTCACCGCTACCGCTGGTCCTTGGTACTGGCCTGCCCCTGGTACTGGCAGAGCAGGAAATTGTTGTACTGGTCCTCCTGACCTTGAATTCATAGGACAGGTGGAAACCCGATGATCTGGACTTCCATATATCAAACACTGTCCGTTTAATGCCCGACACACATCTCTAGTATGCCCTGCCTTCCCACAATAAGTACAGCCCGTTGGGGGTTGCTGGTTTTCTCTGTTGCTGTTGTTGCCTTGCTGGGGGTGCTGGCCCTCGCATTGCCACATCGTGAATACGAATGCCAGGGGGTTGTGTTCTAACTCGGGGCGCTGCTCCCCTCCTCCTTCAATCTGATTGTGAGATCTCTTCTGACCTCCAGTCCTATATGTGATCCTCTGGATGGTGATCTCATGTCTCCGGGTTGCCGTTAATACCTCATCGAAAGTCTGGTAGTTGTGCCCCTCTATCAATTGCAAGAGTTCAAGATGAAACCCTTGCTGAAACTTCATAGCCCTCTGGCTCTCTATTACTACCATACGGGGCGAACCTACTCAATCTGCAGAACTCTGCTGCATAAGCATCCACTGTCTTGCCAGCCTGCTTGAGGTTGATAAACTTCTGTTGTAGCTCAAACTGCGCCACAACTCCATAGTACTTCGTCTTGAATCTTGCAGTAAAATCGTCCCAAGCAACATGACGTCTGATGCCCACTTCTTCTGATTCCCACCAATCACGTGCGAGGTCCTGAAGTAACAGCTTCACTAGATCCACACGTTCTTCCGTCGGTACCTTAGTCGCTGTCAGAATAGCCTCGATGTCCTTAAGCCATGCATCTGCTGAAATAGCATCTTCCATGCCTTCGAAACGACGGGGGTTGTACTTGCAAAATCTGGTTGATGCCTGAATCTGTCCTCACCCCTCTTTCCAAAGCCGTCTGCAATCCTTGGTTGAGTAATACATTCTGCTCATGTAGCTGAGTGTGCATGCATTGCTGGACCAACATCTGATGTTGCTGAGTAGCCATCATCCCTCTCATGATCTCCAGAAGGGCTGGTGTGTCTACTTCTACGGGGTAGGTGGAATTGGTGGTGTTGGAACCTCCGGATACTGCGGTCCAGTTGTTGGTTCCACTATCACCTCTTCTTGGATGGTCTCTTGAGGTAGTACTGGCCCTTTTGCTGATCAACAGGGTCTTGTTGTTCATGTTGCCCATGTTGCTGTCCAGTTCTGACAGATGCGGACGAAGTGCCCCTAAGAAAAGGGACAAGAGAACAATCAAATGATCGGACAAGAAAGATCAATAAAGTCAAAGGATACTGGAATGTCAAGCTAGGGTCGAGAACAACGAATCATGAGATCAAGGGAAAACATGTGTGATTGAGACATCCTATAAATTAAAAACCCCACAAGTCTGAAATCAGACCTGCATGGGCCACCACTAAAACCTTGTCACGCCCCAGAACCAGAATACCGGAGAGCAGGGGAATGACTCAGCCAGCTACGTATTACGGGTAGAAGAATACCGTATAATACGATCAATGCTGTCTAACGACGAGGGGGTACATACTACATAAAAGTCTCACTATGGGATCACTCAACATCTATTATCTCAATCATTCAAACAAGAAGCAATAATAGAGAACATGTAAGATAAAGCAGTAAGGCATCCCAAACGTTCAGTCAAAATATTCTTGAGATCTGGCTGCACAAAACATAGCCAAATGATATAGCAAGGTATACACAATTGTTATCAGATGCAGTCTGACTTAGTTACAATTATGTAAAGGTAAGTGCAAGATAGTCCGACTAACATGTCGGTGCCAAACGGCAATAAGTAAAGTAAGTAGTAAAACGAGCAGGGAAGCAAGGAACCCACTCGTGTCCTCCTGCAATCATTCCTCTAGTATTGACCATCTTGGAGGTTGAAGTAAGCTGTCCTCGGGAGCTGGCTCTAAATCTCGTCATGCAAAACCAGAGAGGTTAGACCTCTAATAGCAAGTATCGCAAGGAAGCACGATATGTGGAATTAGAACCAGTGATAAGAGTTAAGAATATGATAAATAGATCTCTGCTTGCTACTGGGGTTCGCACAACATCACGACACTTCAAGCCAACTTCCCAACCAAACAAGGACAGAAGTTGACCCGTCATGTCCTGACGTTCCGCTTATCTCAGTAGTTAACAGAGTAGGCACAGTACGCAAACAAACCAATTTAAAACGGCCATGCAACTACTACGGCTTGCTACTGTGAGTTCAAGTTGCCTTGGAAACACGCAATAAGGGATTCCTCAGTTCTTACAATGTACAAGCAAGGCTAGTCTACCCAAATAAACAATTGCGTCAATCATGAATTAGACGTGTCCCATCGGGACGTCCGTCATCAATATACAGTAAATATAAACAGATACCACTCCCTACCCGTGCGGTAGATTTGCAGTATCCGTAGGAACCAGCCGGCATGTCGGGGCACTAATTGTCCTGAGATGGCTGCCATGTAAGAACTCGAGAATCCATTCTCTCCATGCAATAGTTATTTTTATTTAGCTTAGTAGAACCTATGTTAATTGAAATCTCATGCCGTGGGTCATGATTATTCTGAATGAGTACTCTCGTACAGAGTATGATATGCATAACTCTACAACGATGCTCGTACGGCTATGTTGTAGGTCTTACATAGCGTAATACAACAATCAAGCCTAGCCACAGAATAATCATGCCTTGACCGTAAGGTACACATGCTGCTTTTGAAAAAAGAAGTCAACATGTGTCCATATGCCAATGTTCGGATCGGCTAGTCGATCACAATGGTTCATGGTTCATTCATGAACGTGTCTCATTCAATTCAATAAGACGACTAGCCAGTCTTCTAGTTCCAACTAGGAACGCATGATCAATCATTAGTCAAGGTAACAATCAATGTCAATTCGGGACAAAAAATAGCCAAAAGGCGGCAGTAGATGGATGCCATCTATGCGGCAGGGCAAGTGGGTACCCGTCTATGCGACCAGAGTCAAATCAGAATCTTATGCGCAGTAGATGGATGCCCATCTATACGGCAGGGTCAAATCAGGATCCCATACGGCAGGGTCAAATCTGGATCCCATGCGGCAGGGTCAAATCTGGATCCCATGCGGCAGGGTCAAGTCAGGATCCCATGCGGCAGGGTCAAATCAGGATCCCATGCGGCAGGGTCAAATCAGGATCCCATGCAGTAGGTTCAAATCAGGATCCTATGCGGCAGGGTCAAATCAGGATCCCATGCGGCAGGGTCAAGTCAGGATCCCATGCGGCGGGAGCCAAGGGCCATGGCCTATGCGGCCAAGGGTCGCCATGCAACAAGGCTGCCGAGAGCCATGTGGTTGAAGTCAACCAAAGCCATAATGCGGCAAGGAGGGGGGCCGCATGAAGACTGGAGTGCCTATGCGGCCAAAGAGGAGCCGCAGGGGACCTTGCCGCATGAAAAGGCCATGCGGGAGGCACTGTTCTTCTTCTCCAACTTTTTCGAGAAGAAGAACCTGGGGAGTTGGGGGTCCCAGACTTCCCAACCAAACAATCCAAGCCCAAATCTGGACTTCTGGTCAAAA